>OZ020198.1:25586914-25611914 GCA_963971165.1 Philopedon plagiatum | reverse complement strand
AGTACTTAAAGTTATTAAAAATCAAATCGATTTTCTTGATCTTTCACTGTTAAAAAGTAAAACAATAAACATGAAGGAAGTGATGTTTTTAAATCGTATAAAAATCTTTTAATGTCGTGTGTTTATTTTATAAACCGCTATTTAATTTTTCATCAAACTTTTTGTAATATTGCCTATTTTTATATTGTAAATGCAGCGAAAACCGCACGTTTTTCCCCGGAAATTTATATTCACGCCGATTTTACCAGTACTATAATAAATTCTAATAAAAACATATATTAAAAACAAGCAATGGTCTTTAACAAGCGCACAAACTTTTTAAAAATCCATGAAGGTGTAAAATTATGATTTTGACTCACTTCTTGTTAAACTTTATGCTTATTCGTGCAATGCATGCACGAACTCAGTATTACATAAAAATCTGTACTAATTATACTAAACATAACAATAAAAAAAGAAATGCAATAAATTCTGATTAGAAAAAGTAGAATGCCTTACAGTTATTTTTATTTAAACTCGTTATATTATTATAACGACATGCGGAAACAGTTAAAAATTAGATCATTAAAAGAATGATTCTACCAAATCGGTAAATTAAGTGTAACCCAACTTTTACACGGCAATAAAAGAATGAGCACGATTTTATGTGCAGGAAAAATAAATGTTGTCACAATTAACAATTTTTATTATAGTTTAAGAAATGATTTGGAATTCTTACTTGTTTGGGGGAAAAGAATGAATTAATGAAATGTAGTGCTATTGACATGCAAAATTTGGCTGGGAACTTGTGGACGTACGCACAATAATTAGTAATTATTTACTATGTAAATCATGGAGATTTTTATTTGGGCTTCCATTTTTCAGATAATGAAAACGTTGCTATTGACATGCAAACGTATTGTTATTTAACAATCGAGTGTTAGAAGGACTATTGAACAAAAGATTTTTGGTCCAGTTCCCTGATCAAATCTAACATTAACTAAAAAACGTGACGCAATTGACAGCTATCCCAGATGCTTTCCTTTCGTTAGATATTTGGTCTCTAAAATATTTTTCTGCTATTTAGCTAATTTTATCTTAGAATAAGTTACAAATAATGCAGAATTTTTCAATTTTATGTGTTATGTGAACAATCAAAATTGTAGGATTTGGGGAAGTGAAAATCCTCGCGTGATTGAAGTGAAGTGTGCATTGTAGGCTGGATGTGTCATAGAGCCATTTTTCATGAAAATGACGATGTACAGTGGTTCCTACTATATGGAGAGTGCGGTCATAATTATTGCAATTTTTTTTCTCGAAGACATCCCACGTAGACTTCAAGCCTAAGTACTAACGTACCGTGGGCGTCTGAAGAGAAGAGAAATGTAGTTTATTGGCACGGGATTTAAAGGGCTGGAGGTCGGGACGGGAAAATATCTGCAGGCAACTTGTTCTATAATTTGTAGCCCCTAGGTATGAATGAGCGAGAGACGTGGTCTGTTCTAGGCTTTTGTATCTGGACAGTAAAGGGATGCATAAGTAACGCGCCTCTTGTTGTTCTGTCCGATACCGTCCGCTTCCGGCCGGACAAGTGTGCTTCAACCTTTAAGGGAAAATGACTGACTATGTCGTTTTCCTAAAAATCGATTTTTAAAAAATGTCATAAATAAATGGAAAAAAGTGGTGTTCAGGCGCACATTATATTTTTTAGAGCTGTCAGTAAAAAAAGTAATTTTTCTAAAATTGAACAACCAACTTAAAATATTAAGGAAAAATGGCCAACCGTGTCGTTTTCAAATAAATTCATTTAAATTCTTTTGTTTTTAAATGTCAAAAATATTTAATTTTTATTTAATATTTTTTTGAGCTTTGGGTAAAAAAGGTTGTCCTTCTAAAATAGAACAGACTTGAACAAAATATTGAGGAAAAATGGATGACTGTCCATTTTTATAAAAAAGCATTTTTAAGAAATGTCAAAAATAAAGGAAGTGGAAGTACCGGTAGAAAAGGGATAAATCCCGAACCAGCTCGACGATGAGCGACAGAATGGAGTTTTCCTGTGAGGACTGTGTCATAGATTAGTCAAATGACTCTGTTTTGGATAGAATCAAGGATGTTAAGTGTCGAAGGTGATGCCGCTCTCCAGATGTGGGAACAGTACTCTAGGTTAGGTCTTATTTGGGAAATATAGAGAGTGTATAATTTGGAAGGGGAGAAGTAGTTTCTGGCTCAAAAGAGAAAACCAAGCTGTTTAGCTGCCGATGTGGCTACTGAAGTAATGTGTTTGTGCCAGCTGAGATCATGTTCGAAAGCGATACCAACAAGATCGAATGTTTCATTGTTCTGTAGGGCCGTTTGTGTGGAGCGTTGCCATATTTTTGCGTGACAGGGAGCAAGACTAGGTTTTGGAGGCGTTGAACTGAACAAGGTTCTTGGCACCCTAGTCTAAGGTTAATTGAATATCTTGGGAAAGGGATAGGTGCATATATCTTCGTCTATTATCCAGCTCTTGATTCGAGACTTGTCTGGAAAAATGAATATTGGAGTGAGTACTATCGACAGCATAACTATGGGTGGGATTGGTAGTTGATGAAAGCAGGTCATTAATGTGAAGAAGAAATAGGGTTGGTGTCATTACTGAACCTTGGGGGACGCCACAATTGATAGGATAAAAATTCAAAAGAATTACTTGCGATTTTCTGATCCTCGCCTGTTTCAATAGAGTTCTGTAGCTACGGGTCCCCTACCTGTAGGTACCCGATTTCAACGGAAATCGCGGAAATTTCGACTTTGACGTCTAATAGTTCCGAAACGAAACATCCTGTATAACTGAATTTTTTACCGAAGCTAGTTGAACTATTCCTCTATCAACCCAAAAAATTCGATTTCTCTCCCTCTGACTGTTGCCGAGAAAATCAAACCTGTTCGACTTTAAGTTAAGCTTTACGTTACCCTGTAGATTTTTGCTGATCTTCTGACGTCACTTTTCACTAAGGACAAATGGCTGCTTTTTAAATTTTAATAAATTATACCGAAAAGTAAACATTTTTTGTAGCTAAATTATCCTAGTAATTTTCTTGAAAATATTTTTTTGGGGGGGTTTGTAATGACTTCCTTAAACAATTTATGCAATAAAAAAAATATATGCATATTCCTTATTTCTGCCAAATTTCCAAAGTTTTATTGGTTCAAATACTTATATTGTGACACACTGACACCCTTTAGTTCTTGTTGGATTTTCGCCACTCAAACTATCAAAAAATTTTCGAATGTGCACCCAAGTGCAATAATAGAAAAGAAGTGAACACTAGTTTTTCACTAGTGGTGGATAACAAATAAAAGCTAATGTGATAATTATTTCCACTTTTCAGAAATTCCAGTCCGGGAAATCAAGACAAGTAACCATCATTCGTTATCTGTTGCTATTCAAACATTAATGAATTTGCTGCGTTGATGAATGCTTTTCAGTTAATCAAACGGTCATAAAGGTGAGTAATAAGAATAAAGAATTATTGCACAGACGAAAAATGACATATTACGCTTTGACGTGTTAGTAAGACATGCGGAGACAATCAGAATGGATCGTTAAAAGAATAATTCTACCAAATCAGTACAGTTAGGTAACAGAACTTTTAAAACAATAAGCTCAGATTGCCTTAGGTTAGGTAGAAAATAATAATGATAATTAATTGTTTTCGTTATGGTTACAAGGTATTTTTTAATTCTTGTCCGAAATCTCCGGCGAAAGTCAAAGATTTTGTCCACATTTTTTGGAAATTTTTGATAATTCAGTCAAAATGGAAAGTTTATTTTGTAGGTACTTTAACTGAAACAAGTTGACAATTTAAGAGTAGCAATCAGGTAATATCTCTGCTATTTTGGGTTTTTTAACATTGCAACAGTGTTAAATAAATCAAAATAGTAATATTGTTACCTGATTAAACAATAAGAGAAGTATTGTTGCATATTTACCAAGAATAGCATGTAATAATTCATGTCTCAACCTTATTGGAAATCATTTAAGTCGCTATCAAATAGAAATTATCAAACTATGAAACAATAATAATAATACAATAATAAATCAATGACCTAGCTTGTATACTGGCCCGTAAAGTGGGCATACTAATTAATAATAATTTAGCAATTAATCAATTCTTTAATCTATTTGTGTACTTTATTCACTTTTTGTTTATATATTTGCTCTTAATTTAAAATTCAAATTAATTACTAGGTGAAGTAATTTATGCAACATTATAATTTATACTTGTTTAGAGGATCAGTCTTACATAATGTGATGCAGTTTTGAAATTACTGCGCCTGACCACAATTTCCCAAATGAAATTGTTGGAGATGAAATTTTCGATTCGGTAATATTTGATCGAATGAATTCTTATTATGTAGAAATATTACTTATTTGCCTTCTTTAATTTTTGCCTTAAGCTGCCAAGACTTTGGCTATTTATTTAAAAGGAGGGGTGGATTGTACCCCCGCTAAGGGGTTGAAGTAACAAAGTCGAAATAAAGGTCATATTTTGCCACATGAACATACATAAAAAAGTCCAAAATACCGAAAAGCTAAATGATAAGACAGGAATATTTTCATTTTACAAAAGGATAGTCATTGTTGTCGCAAAAGAAAAATCTAAGGGGTCAAAAGGGCCCCTGGAAAAATATCACTTATATATTATTTCAAACGGTAATAAAAATTTTTCATGGGTACTTCACAAAATATCGTATGTACAAAATTTGAAAATTGTAAATCGTATAAAATAAGAAGGACCAAAATAAAATAATTTTTTTTTACCCTGTAGCTTCGAAACCAAGCGTATTCGGGCCTGTTTCGTATTTTTGACCAAAGAATTTTGTCGGTAGATTTTTTTCAACACCTTGTACTTATTTCTTTATTAATTTATTTTGCAAAAGGTAAAAGTTATTGCCCGCCTTGACAATACGAGTTAAAAAGAATTACATTTTTTACAGAAATAACAGTGTTAATTTTGCAACGTTACATTGTGAGAATGTCCTTGTTTTCTTTTTTTTTTCGATAAATAAAGCAATCAGCAACAATAACATTAGGTTTTCTATATTTCAATAACATTTTTTTAAACATTTCATCACTTAAGAATTTTTTACGTTAATTTATTTTATAATTGTTGTGTCTCAACAACCCTTCTCCCAAAAAAAAAATTAGCAATGGAAAAAAAGTAATTATATAGGTTTTTATACAATATGTCTAAATTGCACAGTTAAAACCTCCTTTTTCACTCATCAAAAATACTCCAAAATGTGAAGTACCAAGTGGACAATGTACGCAAAAACATTTTTATCATCACAAATACTTTATCACTTATATCACAAATTTCGCACTAGTAAGCGTTAAGCACCAATAAGAATTAAATCAATTAATTCACATTCTTAAATCCAAAAGGTCATTAACGATAAATAGAAATTTACCTAAGGAAAGTGTTATATGCATCTTTAGAGGGTAAGCTATATTAGGAATGAGAAACGGACTGAAGTGTTTTAGTTTCTACAATGTATTTATATAGCTTCTCCTTGAAAGAGAAAGGGTTCTGTAATGGCAGATTCATTCATACTAGACCGAATATGCAAGCTATCATCTTGTAAATACGTTGTACATATGCATATTACCGGAATCATTGTTATTTTTTTAGTAAACTTTACCGTTCACCACCTAAATTTGCATTGACTTGGATATCCCTTATCTCGTTCTCTAAAGGTGATATTTGTCTTGCCATATTTTAAGTAGAAATATATATATATATATATATATATATATATATATATATATATATATATATATATATATATATATATATATATATATATATATATATATATATATATATATATATATATATATATATAAAGGAAAAAGTGTATCCTGATCCTGACCAGCCTTTTGAAAATACCGACAGCGTGAAAAGAGTAGTAATAACCCGATGTGCTCTAGAAGTTCCTCAAGTTGTTTTGAGAAAAGCTGTTTCAAAATTCTTTAGGTTTTTTTTTAGTTTACAATAAGTTTTTTAGTTACAATTAGTGTTTAAGTTTGCAATAAAATGCATCGAAAAGGAATGTCGCTATATTGAAGTTCGAATTTTGTAAATTTCTTCTTTCTTCATAAGTAATACATTTGTTTTATATTAAAACTCTTAATTTTTTTCGTAGGTGGCTGTAATAAAAATCTGGATTGGCGTTGCAACGTTCCATCATGATTTTGCAAAATTCCAAGCGCCTGTCGTAATCATCTTGTGAGAGCTCTTGCACAAGTCTTATTTTGTACGGATGAAACTTATCGGTTTTCTGAAGGCGGTCTACGGACATGTGTGAAACGTTGTTTTCTTTTCCCAGTGTTCTGGTAGAAAGATGGGGACTTTCCTTTAAACTGAGTAAAACATTCAGAGCCTTATCACCATCTGTTGTTTAGGTCGGCCAGAGCGTATAGCGTTTTTTACATTTCCAGTTTTACGAATTTTTTTTCAAATTTTACTTACAGTAGATTTAGTTCATGGATTTCTGTCAGGACATTATTTGTCAATAAAACTATTACAAACTTCTTGTTGCGTTCGCATTCTGTCCCCAAAAACCGTTATTATTAAAATTTTAATTATTTGAGTTTCTGTTAAATGATCCATTTTTTGTAAATAAACGAAACTAACAATGTCAGACATCTCAGGTAAACTTTCGTGTACAGGTATTTTAAGGTAAAATATAATAAAATAACGATTTTTGAGCACCATTTTCTCAAAAACTATTAACTTTTGGTTAAAATGTTCCCAATAAGTATTCAGAATTTTAAGCTGAATTCAAAAATCGAATAAAATATACAGCGTTCCATTTAAAAAAAGTCTGGTCGATTTCAGGAAAATGGTAAAATTGATAACAATGCGGAACTCACCAGTGTATCGGGCGTAATTTCGTTCCTATGTATACAAAAAAGTTCATAAAAATCGGATGAACGGTTTGCAAGATATTTCGAGGTTTTCATATTTTTGTAAGACACTGGATGGTATGTAATTTTTTTACCATTAACTATTTATTTAATTTTATTTGTTTCAGATTTGTTACTTTTTTTTCTTTCTGCCACTTGAAGATGGTTGTGTCGGTTGTATTTCGTTTCATCCTAACAGAGTCCTGTTCTTGTAGTCGGTGGATTTGATTTAAATTGAGCTCGGTCGCGGACCTGGAGGGGCTGAGATAGGCCAAGGGCTTTATGGGGCCTGCACTTGATTGACTTTCGTCTCTCACGTGTTGGTGTCAGAAGGTAAATCCTGAGATGAGGCAGTAATGGCATTTTACATGTCTCTGTTTTGTCCGATCAGCTCCAAAGGGACTCGCAGTGCGGGTGAATAATTTTTTTTTTCGATTTTTCATGAAACAGGGCTTCGTCGTTCTTAATAAAGCGAATCAGCCGCGACGCGGTTTTTGGGATTGTATAGGCTTGGCCTCTGACAATTTGTCTGTCTATGAAGCCCCTCAGAAAAATTCTTTAAAATCTGTATTTTGCCAAGCCTATATTTTTAGGTTTGTTAGTGTTCGACACGCGGATTTTATAATTTGAAACTTATATTCTGTGTTCAATCACTACTGTTTCAAGCCATTTTGTTCACTTTGCCCTATGACTCAAAAGGAAAACTAATTTATATATATATATATATATATATATATATATATATATATATATATATATATATATATATATATATATATATATATATATATATACAGTGACCGGCAAAAAGTTCGCAACATATGGGAAAAATTTTTATTAGGTGAGTATTGGAAAAACTTTTCCGGGGGATCGGTTCTGCATGTCCGATAACCTAAAAATCGATTTTGACATACGTCACGTGACCACTGGTATAGCGTCAAATTAAAAAAAAAATTGTTAATTTACAAAAAGTGAGGTTAGTTGACGAGATATCAAAAAAAGTTATTAGAAAAAATTGCTTAGAATTAAATTCTAGGTCCTTGTGCAAAATTTTAAGATTTTATTTAAAAAAATTGGAAAACTCAATTTTTTTTAAATATTTTTTTATCGATTTACAAATTTCCAGTTTTTTTCGTTTAGATAGCTTGGCTAATGTAAAGCCCATGTATCTGGATGAAAATAAACGAATGTAGTAGTTTTTTCTACAATTGACAGGACAAAATTAAAAAAAACAGGGTTTCGCCGGACGCTAGCTGTTGCAATGATTTGTATCTAGCAGCAGTGTCAAAATTTTAGAGACATTTCAATGAGATTACATTGAGAAAACCTTAATCGTCTTAAATATATCTGAAGTTCGACTTTTTGTAAAGTTAAGGGGAGTAAAATAGATAATAAACAAAAAATTACCTGTTTATTTAATCGAAATTTCATAAACGAAAACCAATGTAAGAAAAACTTAAAAGTAGTCAAATTCTGTACTAACAACATAAAAAATCATTGTTTTTCCTTGGGTGCACAAAATTTAAAACTCAGTATGACCACCATTTCTCTCCATATATACTATTGTTCTCGAGCGCAACTCTCGATTAACATTTCGGAGCATTTTACGATTTATTTGCAATACACAATTTCTAATGACATTCTCTAAATTTTGTATATTCCTAAAGGGTCGATGTTTGTACACAGAGTTCTTTAGGTATCCCCACATAAAGAAATCTAACGGAGTCAGATCTGGTGATCTCGCAGGCCACGGATTTTCAGAAAACCGTCCTATCCACTGGTTTCCAAATTCTTGATCCAGCCATCTCTTCACCTCATTTGTGGAATGAATGCTAGCTCCGTCTTGTTGAAAGTATAAATTTCTTCTTTCGGCTAATGACAAATTGTCTAAAAAGTCAGATATCTCAGTTTGTAGAAATTCTAAATATCGTTCTGAATTTAAATTGTCTCTAAAGAAAAAAGGTCCCACTATTCTGAGGTTGAAAATTCCGCACCACACATTAACCTTAAAACTATATTGGTCTTTACTCTGAATTACAAAGTCTGGGTTTTCGGTGGCCCACCATCTACAGTTTTGTGAACTGACGGTTCCGTTAGAGGTAAATGTAGCTTCATCCGAGAAAAGAACGTTCTTTGGGAAATTAAAATCTTCCTCAATCATACCCTGGAACCAGGCACAAAAATCGAAGCGGGCGTCATAATCCCTATCTTTTAATACTTGTACAAATTTAGGTTTGTACGGATGAAAGTTGTTTCTTTTTAATATCCTCCGCACAGATCTTTCGTGAATGTTAGTGATCTCCGATATTTGACTAACTGCTAATTGGGGTGTTTCTGTGATCGACAAACACACATCCAGAGAACCTTCGTCACCTGTTACCGGTTTTTCATGGGAAACTTTATACTGATTTTCTACCGATCCCGTTTCTTTAAATTTATTGACTAGACGAGATACTGTGGAATAATGGAGGGATTTATCGGGGTGCCTCTCATTAAAAATTGCTGCTGTTTCTCTATGGCTTTTGTAATTATCTCCAGAAATTAAAATAATTTCTATCTTTTCCCGAAGAAGTAGTGTGGGTGCCATTTTAAGGAATAAAATATTAATAAACTTATGTAAAATATCAAACTTAGTAAGTAAGATGCGAGACATAAACCAATGACATAGGTTGAAATCAAACAAATTATAATTTGTTTGACATTTTTCTGTTGTTTTTAACCTACTAGATTATTTGGTTGTTTTAATTTCAGAGCCTGCTTTGGTAGTTTTAAGTACAACTAAATAGACCTGGTTGTTAAATTTATGTGCGAGAAATCTTAATAAAATCTTGATACAGTCATTTCATTAGATTCAAACCATTGCAACAGCGAGCGTCCGGCGAACACCTATTTTTTCGATTTTGTCGTGTCAATTGTAGAATTGTAGATCTGACTCCGTTAGATTTTTTTATGTGGGGATACCTAAAGAACCCTGTGTACAAACATCGACCCTTTAGGAATATACAAAATTTAGAGAATGTCATTATAAATTGTGTATTGCAAATAAATCGTAAAATGCTCCGAAATGTTAATCGAGAGTTGCGCTCGAGAACAACAGTATGTATGGAGAGAAATGGTGGTCATACTGAGTTTTAAATTTTGTGCACCCAAGGAAAAACAATGATTTTTTGTGTTGTTAGTACAGAATTTGACTACTTTTAAGTTTTTCTTACATTGGTTTTCGTTTATAAAATTTCGATTAAATAAACAGGTAATTTTTTGTTTATTATCTATTTTAATCCCCTTAACTTTACAAAAAGTCGAACTTCAGATATATTTAAGACGATTAAGGTTTTCTCAATGTAATCTCATTGAAGTGTCTCTAAAATTTTGACACTGCTGCTAGATACAAATCATTGCAACAGCTAGCGTCCGGCGAAACCCTGTTTTTTTTTAATTTTGTCCTGTCAATTGTAGAAAAAACTACTACATTCGTTTATTTTCATCCAGATACATGGGCTTTACATTAGCCAAGCTATCTAAACGAAAAAAACCGGAAATTTGTAAATCGATAAAAAAATATTTAAAAAAAATTGAGTTTTCCAATTTTTTTAAATAAAATCTTAAAATTTTGCACAGGGACCTAGAATTTAATTCTAAGCAATTTTTTCAAATAACTTTTTTTGATATCTCGTCAACCAACCTCACTTTTTGTAAATTAACAATTTTTTTTTTAATTTGACGCTATACCAGTGGTCACGTGACGTATGTCAAAATCGATTTTTAGGTTATCGGACATGCAGAACCGATCCCCTGGGAAAGTTTTTCCGATACTCTCCTAATAAAAATTTTTCCCATATGTTGCGAACTTTTTGCCGGTCACTGTATATATATATATAATATTAAAAGCTCCGATTTGCCGCAAGACACCGTGGTATTTTGCAAGCCCAGGTACAGGCTGGTTTCTTTTATCGTATTTGCGGAAATTAAAGTTCTAAGGCAAATTAAAAGCGCCGGATTGTTGGTATTTTGTAGTAGTGTCTAACAAACCCGGTACAGACTGGTTTCTCTTATTGTATTTGCGGTAGTTTGAATGCTAAAGCAAATTAAAGCTCCAGATTGTCCATGCTGCCACAGGTACGGTGGTCTTTTGTAGCTCTACGATAACTACAAGCCCTGATGCAGGCTAATTTCTTTTATCGTATTTGCGGATTATTAGAGGTAGTTAAAGCGGTAAAGCAAATTAAAGGCGCCATATTGTTCGTTAATTTGACCCAACTATAGAGGATAAACGGAATTAAAGTAGCGTATTTGGTCATAGGTCAGAAGGTGGCATTAGGACTTGTAAGAGAAGTGTTGACTATAGAATGTATGATTCCGATGGAATTTTTTATGGGTTTGCACAAAAAATATATCAAAAATCAAAGTAGTTCTTTTCAAACTAAAGCTAACTCAGGAAATGTTAAGAGCCAAAATAGTTTAGGCTTTAAAATATTTAAATTTATCTTGTTGAATATAGCAAGAGACCCTTTATATTTTATCACTAGATTTTGCGAGTGTTATCGAGAAAAGATAAAACTTACCTACTTGTTTTTATATCTTATATATTTTCTGTATTGGGACTAATACCAATAAAGCCAGTTACATATATTTTTTATGTAATGGTGCTTCGATAGACAAACTTGTTGTTAGAAATCAAACTGATTTGCCTAGCCTTAATTGTTATTCTACTGTCTCCATTTTCTTAAAATGCATTAATTTGTCTTTTAAGACTTATAGAGGCATGGAGTTTCAATTAGACTTTCCCAAAAACGAAGATGGGGTACCACAGCTAGGACAATCATCAGTTGCAGTGTCCTGGTAAGTGATAGATATAGGTAGCATGCATGCATTTAATACCGCCATAAATCGGGAGTGTAAATAACGTGTGGTGATAAGGTGATAAGTGAAATGTCTGGTGTTAATGAAATAATACAGGTAAGGTTTTGGACGGGTTGTATAGATTCAATTATGTGATGAAATTAAGCTGTTCGTCAAACCAGCTTTGTTTATCTTTTCAGATTCTGCACACCTATAACACGGTGCCGGAGACCCTCAGTGACGTGTTGAGGGGCGACATGCTCTGGTTAGCTTTACACTGAAACATCCCTCATTTTTTGATTATTTTTTTTTTCCAGTTCCGTACACCAGTACTTCGGTGCCGGAGATCTTCATTAATCTTTTGAGGGCCCACTTACATCCGTTAGCTGTACCGGTGGTAGCGTCCCTTATCAGGTTCTGGACGTTCATACTTTGATGCCGACGATCCGCAGTGATGCTCTGAGGAACTTGCTCCGAATTTGGTTGCTTTATGTTTAATTTAATTATATATGTTTTTTGTTTTATAGGTACTAGATTATCGGCAACGCCAACTAACTTTCCAGCAAAAGCTAATAACTGGAGTTCATTTAAAATAAAAACCAATAGCCGCAAATTGATGATCCAAATCGTTTAAGTGTCATTGTGGGTCGTATTTGCTCTCGGTCCTTGAGTATTCCTTAGACCTTGAGGTATGATTTCAGCAAGATGTCACCCACGTATGAGAAACCCTCAAGGTCTGAAAAACGAATATAAATATGATCCTATATGTTCGCCAAACTAATTTTTTGATTATTTTTTTAGATTCTGTACACCAATACCTTTGTGCAGGAGATTTGCAGTGATGTCCTGAGGTGCCACTTGCTTCAGTTTTGATTATTGTTTGGTCAACTTTCAACTAATAATGTTTTTTTCTTGTTTTATAGGTCCTATAGATTATCCACAAAGCCAACTAATATTCCAGCAAATGGCAATATCTAAGGTTGATTTGAAAAGAAAATCATTGGCCACAAATTGACAATCCAAACCCTAAGAAAAGTGGAGTATTACGTGGTATTTGGAGTTATTTTTCTTAAGGTGTGTTTTTATTTGCAGTATGATTGCAAATTATATATATATATATATATATATATATATATATATATATATATATATATATATATATATATATATATATATATATATATATATATATTTACTTTGTCCTTCTTAATTAAAAACTAAGAAGGTTTTTTAATCTTGGGTTTATTAGTCCTAATGAATCAAAAATCGTGTTTTTTCCATACTTTTGTTGACGTTTCGGTCTAGTCTTTCGACCTTCTTCGGAATTTTTTTTTATAGAATTTCTTTTATTTTTTACATTGCTGAAAGAGAACAGCTTGTCAGATAAATTTCGTTTTACAAATTATAAAATAATATGGCCTACCTTGAAAGAAATTATCCTGTCATTAATTGTTTATGTTAAATCGCTAATTTAAAAACAATAAAGCACGAACGCATTTTAAAATAACTTTAGTATGTCTCGGCATATAGGAGAATACTGACGATCTGATATTGTTACGATAGATAAGCGGAATTCCTGTCTTTTTTCCCTATTATTTTAATTTTTACAATATATTTAAACCGTTAATTTTTTATATTTTTATTATTTGAAGGACGACGGTTTTTTGGTGTGGGCTTTGGTTGTTTTTATTTTATGTGATTTGGAACAAAGTAAATTTAATGTTCGTGAATTAATTAAAATGATTTAATTATGTTGTGGTAAATTTTGGCTAGATTTTTTGTATCTGTTTTTGAATTTATGCTTTTTGTGTGTGTTTTTTTTTAATTTCGATCATTTCGTAAAAATCTCTTTTTTTTTTGTGTGGGTTTCTGTGTATGTTGTTTTTCTAAGCTATGGTTAGTTAGCGCTCTTTTTTATCGTATTTATTGCTGTTGAGTCGATTTTTTAAATATTGACTGACCAATATATAGACCATCACAGTCTTTACAGGGTATTTGATAGACCACGTGTTTTTTTTTGTATTTAGGAATTTTAGATTTTAGAGTGCTAAAGTTTTTTTTGAAAGGTTGTATCCTTTATGAGCGCCTGTAATGTTATGTTCACTAAAGGTTTTTTTTTTCGATAACCACGGGACGCATTGTAGGGAAAGAAAGTTTTTGTTTTTTAAGTTGTTTTGTGGTTGGGTCTTGTTATAAAAATTGTGTATTCTTCTTTTAAATATATTGTTTACCAATATTTCGGGGTAACTATTGAGCTTAAGAGATTCTTTAGCTTTTTAGATAGCATATTCTCGATATTCAGGACTGGATAGTTTTATTGCGTGGTCTGCAAGACCAATGATTACTGATTTTTTTTGAGAGATTGGGTGCTGAGAGTTGAAGTTTACGTATCTAGAGGACCATGTTTCTTTTGTGTATCATTCTGTTTTTATGTGGTTGTTGATATGGTGTAGGGTTAGATCTAAAAAGCTGATTTTATTGTGTTTTTCTATTCTTATACCAGATAAGTCCAAGAAAAAAAGAAAAACAAATTCTATATATATATATATATATATATATATATATATATATATATATATATATATATATATATATTCTTTTCCTACAAACTGGTTCTAAAATGTTTCCTTTTTTAAAGTGCTCCTACACAAGTGAATACGAGGCTGAATCTGTATCTATATCATTTCGATATGTTACTTTCTAATAAGTTTAGGTTTAATGTGAAGCTATTAATAAAATAGCATCTACACAACAATTAGGAAATATTAATTGTTTCTATAACTCTTGCATAAAAAATCTAAACTAGTTTAGGTTGAAGATGGGCTGTTATGTAGACTACTGGTCGGCATTTATAGTTGTGCGTTGAAAAGATTAACTACATAATAAAACTGGTAATATATCGGCGATTAAAATTTTGAAAAGTTACGCAAATTTATGTAAAACAGGAGTATAAATAATAATCTGATCTACTTAAAATGTGTAAGTATATATATATATATATATATATATATATATATATATATATATATATATATATATATATATATATATATATATATATATATATATACCATGTGATGAGACATGATCTTTTTGAATCAATTTATTTGGAGCAAATTTTTACGAGATGGAATTTAAAAAAAGGGGAATTCCTGGATACTTATCCAGTTTCGTGGTTCTTAATTGTGATGTTATGAATTTTTTTTAATAAATCTTGAGGAAATGTTTATTTTCGTACTCCCTGATAGTATATTTTTTTATATAAAGTTGTAGAAATTTAAATTATTTTAATGCAAGACAATACCATATACTAACTAGATTTGGCAATTCCCATGAAATCTTTCACATAAAAGGTAAAACGGTATGTTAATGTTAAGTCATAAAAATTCAGATCAAAGGCAATGTTAAAAATGTGCGTAGTAGAGCGGCTTTTAAGAAATAATGTAGGATATGTCGATTTCCTTTCTTTTCGTGTTTGTTTATTGATTTAAAAGCCCATTTAACAACCTAACAGAATTTTTCTTGTGTAATGCGTGCGACAAATACCATGCCGTTTACAGAGGCGGCTCGTGCAGTCCTGCTACGGATATAACGCTATACAGATTTAGTTAGTCATACACTTGGCGTTTTAGTTACATGTTCTATGCACAAATAAAAACCGAACACATCTGTATACTTATTGCTTCAGCGACCTGTCTTATACAATATCATGCATACAGCAAGCATTAAGTAGTATGAAAAACCAAAATGGTAATAGATATAATAAGATAATAAGGAGTATGCACATATTTTTTTATTGCCTAAATCTTTTAAGGATAATTTAGCTACAAAAAATGTTTACTTCTGGGTATAATTTATTACAATTTAAAAAGCAGCCATTTGTCCTTAGTGAATAATGACGTCAGGAGATCGGCAAAAATAAGTGTAATACATGTTAACGGAAAGCTTAACCCAAAGTCGGACAGGTTTGTTTTTCTCAGAAACAGTCAGAGGGGGAGCAATCGAATTTTTTGGGTTGATAGACGAATAGTGCAGCTAGCTTCGCTAAAAAATTCAGTTATACAGGATGTTTCGCTTCGGAGCTATTAAACGTCAAAATCGAAATTTCCGCGATTTCCGTTGAAATCGGGTACAGGTCGCAAAAGTGAATTAAATCGATGTAAACTTTCGGAGGTTGTAGAGGACCCCGAGCTTCAGAACTCTATTGAAACTGGTGAGGATAGGAAAATGGCAAGTAACTCTTTTGAATTTTGTTAGGTCGAAAAATGCCATTGGCCCCTTTTTGGTACCTAACGCCTCGAAAACAAAACGTCGAATCGAAAAACGGATTTATAAGTGAATCTCAAATACTTTATTTTTGCTTTTCATTTACCTGAACCTAAAATCACTGGAAAATGGATATATTTGGGAATAACTGGAAATTTTGATTTTTGACCCAAATATTTCACGGATTTTATTTTTTTGTGGGATCAAAATAAATTAAATTAAAACCAAATATACGTCATCGGAAAGAGCCCGTCGAAATACATGATATCCATATTTTTTAGTTTCTTTATTCTTTATACGAAGGGAGCAATTGCCGATTACGGATTAAATATCGATTTTTTGACTTATTGCCCTCGACATTTGAATCAGTCATTGTATTTTTTCCTATCTAATTTTTTCCCAATTTTTCAACATTATCTTATAAAGGGATAATCACACTTTAAAATGAATACCGAATGGGTCATCCAGGAACGTATTTGATGGTAAAAACCGAATTTTCTTGATTTTTTCCGACAAATCATATTTTGAACCGACATTATTCCACACTATTTTCCTTATTTGGTTAGTCTTTTTGGGTTTATTTTATCCGTTGATTATCTAAGAATACCTCTCACTAATTTAAATCGGTTATTTCTTCGGTAAACTTATAAATAAATATGTTTAGTTGCATCGGGGTCATGCAAAATTTGAAAATTTTTGAATTTTCGAATTTTCGAAGATTGCCATGAAAACAAAGAATTGCAGTATATTTTCTCGAAATTATTAAGATATGATGTGTCAAAATTTCGCAAAAATGCTAGTTTTTGTTGCAAAATTGAAAGGATCCTGGACCGATTTCGGCTTGAAATACACATGAATAAGATTTTAGAAACCCACTTTAAGTGCAGGGATACTTCATTGGATTAGTTATGTATTAAATGCCATTTTTATTGATTTTTCGATGACCCTACAAGACTGGAATTCGGCATGTACTCATTATGAGCCATAAAAATACTTTTGACGATACAGCCAATGGGATCACGTTTTACAAGTTTCAAAATTCGCACGAAAATTTGCAGTAGAAAATCCTTTGTTTTTTTGTTAATAAAGATCAAAATAAATGGATAACAGTAACCGCCATAAAAATTTATTTTATGTAGAGAATATAAAAAAAAACATTTCAGATTTATTTGGGCTATATGCATATTCCCTATTGTGTATAGGCTCCTTTAGTCCGAATTACATACGGACTAACAAGGATTGTTTTTGTCTATACAGACAGCACATCCTAGTCCACTGGATAACCAGTGGGTATCCTTAGCTGAACATACCAGTTGTCCATTGGATATCCAGATTTTGTCCAGCTGACTGCTTATAAATATCCTGTGGAATATACAAATGACACACTCATGGATGTCCGTCTGGACACCATTTATGGACCTTATATGGACATGTGCAAGAGGCGACATAAAGTATCTCTATAGAACATTTAGATTTTGAAATTTTTTTTATTTAAAAACCAATTGAAAACTCCTTTTGATTATAAACCAGTTTTACACACTTTCTACAATATCACTTTAATTATTATTGCTAAATTACCTGTAATCCAGGCGCGACCCGTCTATAAGGTCATTTGGTCAATGGCCCACCTAAATTTTTTTTTAATGATCCACCTAATAATTTATTTTTTAAAACCAAACTTTGCTTTCAAAAAAGTTCCATGTGAAAACTCCCCAAGAAAGAATCAAGCCCAGTCATCGTCGAGAGATATCCAAGCTTGCTCCGGGCTGGGTCATATTTTAAATTGGGCTCATAGGTTTAAATGGACGATATAAATTCATTAAAACTAAGAGAGAAACAGACATACGCGCTTTAGGAAGTTAAAAAGAGACACAATTTGTCGACGGCCCACCAATAATATCGGGCCACTCCCACTATGGAAATACACTCAAGCCGCCCCGTAAAATATACTCTTTCAAAACATTTGGTTTTGAAAAAGAAAAACTAATTAGGTAGCTAATATGCACATTGTATTTGCATTGTGTTAATGTATTATTAATTAGCGGTTAAACATACAAATGTATTAATACGATCTCAGCCACGCCAGCGCTAGTCATTAAATATAACGGCATCGGACCTGTTTTCTTACATTATCAGCGTTGCCCAGAGGTAGAATCTCAGCGAGTTGACCAAGAGGTCGTGGGTTCGAGGCTGTGTTAGGATAGACTTTTTTTAAATTTCTTTTATTTAAAAAATTAGATCGGCTCTAAAAGGTGTATTGGCAACAAGTTAGCACTTGTTCCTAGATAAAATATTTTTAAAATTATTGGCAATCTCATATCTACTACAGCTGGAAGCCTGCACGTGCGTAGACAAAGATCGTATTACTATGTCTAGTCGCCAGTATTGGATTTATTAAACAAAACGGAGTTTCGGCAGCGTTCCTAATTTTATTTTACGAATAATCATACTTTTAACTCAGAAGAAACACAACCCATCATTCTGGGCTTTTAGCACAAGGCGCGACCTCTATTGAGGAGACGCTAAACGTATCAAAACGGGAAGCCGCTAACAATCTACTAATCTAGAGTACTAAAACACATAGAAAGTCATAAACATCTAGAGTAGCAATGTTCAATATACTACAGTACCTATTTTATGATTTTTGCGGTGTTTATTGGTAGGTAAATAATTTCTTGGCAAGACTAGGCACATTATTAGAAAACCTTCCTTAATTAAAAAAGTGTATTTTGCTTATTGCGTTGATATCACTAGTTGCCCACAAAATTTTGACCCACCTGTAAAAAACTCACGGACCGCGCCTGCTGTAATCCCTCTATATTATTATCTTGTTGATATTACCTTTTTAATACACAAACACCATTCCGTGGTAACATAAATATGAAACATTGTATTTGACGTTTCACTTCGGGAAATAACAAGCTAAATGGAACACACCGCCATCTTTTAATAGCTGGTTCCATTGTTTAGTTTATTCATTTTCTGAGTAAGTGACTCACTTACTCAGAAGTACAAGACATATCCAAAATTGTACATCCATAAATACTTCAATAAATGGATATCCAGTGGACAGTTCAGAAATATCCGTGGACATACTGGATACATTATGGACAAATTCTGAACTTCCAGTGGACGTCTTGTGCTATCTGGGTATCTGTCGACGTCTAAAATTACTTGCAAGTTTATTTTTCCGTATATGTAGGATTTTGCTGGTGACGTCCACCACTTATGTGTTTGGTGTGCAGTATATTTCAAGAACACTGGATTGCAAAGAGCAGAAACAGATGATCCAGCGCATATTTGGGAAAAATCAAAGGTATGTATGTATGTAGTGTATGGTGTAATAAATCTTACATCTAATTCATATTCTAATGGAATTTTAAAGGATTTTCTGAGGATATTGTCACGCGGACCATGATTTAGGATTCAAGTTTCGCGGTGTACAACCTTCAGTTTTTTTTATTCGAGTTGTACTTTTATTACACAACTTTGTATTCAAACTTTTTCCCTAAATTTGACTGTTAGATATTACCTGTTAAAAAAGTAGTAGAACATCCTGTATTTTGATGATATACATTTATAAATCTTCGCAAATCAACACGATTATTCAACAGGGGCTTGCCCATTGCAAGTACAAGGTCATTAATTAAAATTAATACAAATATATAAAAAATAGTCGAAACAGAAGCTATCAAGTTTGCGTATAGAAATAAACAGGATGTTACAGAACTAAGCAAATACATTTTTAAAAGTGATTCTCCTTGGCTAAAGAAGAACCACCTTTCAAAACCATCGTTTCGAAGACCTCAGTAGGCAGTACTGAAATCGTCTTGAAAATATTTAAGTCGAGGCGAGTTGGCTGATTGTTATGATACATTTAAATCTTGAAAGTAAATCTTGGCCAAACAAAACTTAAAATTTTTTAACTAAAAAATATAGATAACACATACTTTGACAAGCTCTTTCCGATGACGTATATAGGATTTTAATTTGAACCATTTTGACCCCACAAAAAATTTAAAAACCGTGAAATATTTGGGTCAAAAATCTAAATTTCCAGTTTTTTCCAAATATTTCCATTTTCCAGTGATTTTAGGTTTAGGTAAATGTATTGCAAAAAAAGTATTTGAGATTTTAAAGTTTCACTTATGAGTCCGTTTTTCGATCTGACGTTTTGTTTTCGAGTTATTATGTATCAAAGAGGGGTCTGGAAATGGCATTTTTCGACCTAAAAAAATTCAAAAGAATTACTTGCCATTTTCTGATCCTCACCAGTTTGATTGGAGTTCTGAAGCTCCGGGTCCCCTACAATCTCCGACAAGGGTCTAGCCGGTTAACTACTTATATATGAAAAGTGCCCCAACGTCGTTTCCATATTCTTACCTCGTAAATTATTGTTCTTTGACAGAAACAATTTTACACTAAATTTCAAACCCCTCCTCTCAGTAATGAGGGAGATATGGGGTGGCAACCCTTAACTTAAAAATTCATTATCATTAAAACTATTTGAGATATCTCAATGAAATTTTAACTGTGCATAGTTATTTATAAGGTTTAGATAATATAATTTTTTCAGATTTTTATCTCATTAATAAATGGTAAAAAACAAGATGTTTAATTTTTAGGGGAGGTTTATCATACTTACCCCCGGAGTGACACCAACTAAAAAAAATTAATACAATCGTCTATTCTCTAGTAATAACATAAAAAAATTACATAAAGCTCGAATAGGTGGAACATTATTAAAAAAAATAAAAATCAATGTGACATATAAAATGAAGCATATATTTTGGCGAATTAATGTAAGTATAAGTCGTACAAATGAAGGAATCGGGAATAACACATTGATTTTTATTTTTTTTTAATAATGTTCCACCTATTCGAGCTTTGTGTAATTGTTTTATGATATTACTAGAGAATATACGATTATACTAATTTTTTTTAGTTCGTGTCACTCCGGGGGTAAGTATGATAAACCACCCCTAAAAATTAAACATCTTATTTTTTACCATTTATTAGTGAGATAAAAATCTGAAAAAATTTTATTAGATAAACCTTATAAATAACTATGCACAGTTAAAATTTCATTGAGATATCTGAAATAGTTTTAAAGATAATGAATTTTTAAGTTAAGGGTTGCCACCCCCATATCTCCCTCATTACTGAGAGGAGGGGTTTGAAATTTGGTGTAAAAATGTTTCTGTCAAAGAACAATAATTTACGAGGTAAGAACATGGAAACGACGTTGGGGCACTTTTCATATAGTTAACCGGCTAGACCCTTTACATCGATTTAATTCACATTTGCGACCTGTACCCGATTTCAACGGAAATCGCGGAAATTTCGACTTTGGCGTTTAATAGCTCCGAAACGAAACATCCTGTATAACTGAATTTTTTACCGAAGCTGGTTGAACTAGTCCTCTATCAACCCAAAAAATTCGATTTCTCTCCCTCTAACTGTTTCCGAGAAAATCAAACCTGTTCGACTTTAAGTTAAGCTTTACGTTAACCTGTAGATTTTTGCTGATCTCCTGACGTCACTTTTCACTAAGGACAAATGGCTGTTTTTTCAATTGTAATAAATTATACCGAAAAGTAAACATTTTTTGTAGCTAAATTATCCTAGTAATTTTCTTCAAAATATTTTTTTTGGGTTTGTAATGACTTCCTTAAACGATTTATGCAATAAAAAAAATATGTGCATATTACTTATTCCGTAACCGAAAAAGCAAATCAAAAAATTTTTTGTACACGTACGTAGTTTTTTCCGTAGATTCGAATTTTGTAAACAAAAGTACATCATCCCATGTAAAATTCCAAGTAACCCCCACCCCTAAAAATAGAGAGAGGGGGTAAATGTCAAAAATATGTTTAAATATGTCCCCCATCTCCCTATTAATCACCAAAATTTCATGAAAATATTTGTAACCGTTTTCGAGATATAGCCTTCTGAGACTTTAAAAAACTCACCCTGTATGGTTAAAATGTTGCTAATGACAGTCTGTCTACCACTTATTTAAACATTTCAGAAGAATTACTCAGTTAACCCAAAAATTGCTTTTTTATTTTCATATATATGTAATTCACCCCCCAGGCGCGGTCTAACACTGTTGCCGCAAAATTTTACGGGCCAGAACAATGTTAACATGCGTATAGATTCCTTCTTTAATTAAGATAAAAAAACCGTGATTTAATTTATGGTCATAAATACTAAAAGTCTTCTAACAGAAGTAGTTTTAGGTCTAGAATGTGAAATACATGTATGCAAATCAATATCATCAGTAGTGTAAAACTATAAATTGTTCTGCCTAATTTAGATGAATCTTAATTGCTGCTCTCATTCTTTGTATAATTTATGTGGTATGTATTGTGCAAAACTGATCTAGTATTAAATAATAATGAAATGCCATTAAAAAATTAGACGATTTTGTTACTTTTCAATATACCTAATTTAGATTTTAGCTGAAAGCAGCAAACGTTGTGCAATGTATCTTGATCTATATGGCTATTAGTTCGTTTTACATAAAAAATCGAGATAGTTGCATATCAGTTCCCTTTCAATATCAGGGTTACCTGAAAAGTTTTTCTATAATTTTATTTGTGTTTGTTTTCGCGAAATACAGTAGGTCTTCTATGATTTAACTTTACAACAAATGCCTAAAAGTTTAATTTTTCTTTTAAATGAGTTTTAAAAAAACAAATGAGACATATCTCTTCTTCTGACTAGTTTTAATTTTTAAGGATTTTATCTTTGAAATATCTCTCATCTTCTTTTAACACCGACATGCCTTTATGTTGGTTTTATTATTGGAAATATGCCGGCGCTGGCAGCAATCATGGATGTCAAAATACCTTAATTCAATCAAAAAACAATAATTTATTAGAGTGTACACTTTAACGAAACTTAAATCTTGCTTCAAAAATATAACAATTTATTATTCTGCGAATAATATAATACTCTTCATCCTTGTTCGCCAACAAGCAAATAGCCACAATCTCACTCATGGCCGCTTCCATCTTCTACCATTAATATGTAAGTCGTAAACCTTAGATTTACCAGGCAATATCTAGCATCAGAGACTATAAAGAGTAGTACCATCAACAAAAATAATCTCTGGAAAACATTCCATTTAATTATTCATTCCGTCATCTTCGAAAAATAAACCCTTGAAAAGCCCATTTTAATCAACTAAAATATCAACATCAATACAATATACAATGGTATGAATTTTTTTAAATATGCATGCATTCTTCAAAATTCTTTGCCTCAGTCTTGCTGCGATTTCCAAGATTAGTGAGTTCCTTTAATATCATTTTACAACCTGTTTCTCTAATTAAGTTACCTAAAATGATTATTTTATTTGCCTAAGCCTTCAAGGCTTCTTGAGTAGTAAAGTTTGACATTTTCTGGCAAATTTAGTCTTTGTTTTGCTAGAGAATTGCTTTGGAATAAGCTTTGGAAGAAGTATGATCGTGATTTTGCTCAAGCTCCATGATGCATTGAAATGGTATTTGTTCACTTACTTTCAAGAAAAGGCTAGCCTGGCAGCCTTGCTTATACTTGGAACACTTCCTTGTTGACTTTTCATTTTTTGTCTTGAATGGTTTTCCTCCTTTAACACAGGCTAACCGCAGATAATAGTATTTCAGAGCCGGATTAATATCCACCACAGTATTAGGATTGCGTTGTCTTTGATTGTCCAGTTGTTCTATTACGCAACCAAAACTTAATTGTTTGTGGCTTTCTTGTAGTCCACCAAAATGCAATTAAAATTTTCATATGAAGAAAATTGATCACCTACTTTCATGTTTTATAGTTTTTACGCAAAATTAAAACAACACAGTGTCTATATATCCAGAGGCGCAACTAGGGGGGGTCTATGGGGGGCTTAGCCCCCCCAAACTCGACATTAGCCCCCCCTAGACCGATTGTTATTTCATAAAACAAAAACTTCAAATTAACTTTCACTTAAGGGTTAGGGCTTAAGCCCCCCCAAAAGGCACAGTCTAGTTGTCCCACTGTATATATCATTTGAAAGGCGTAACTATTTTTATTTTAGGGTTAGAACTGCCGGCACCCGAGAAATTTTGTACGCGGGTGCCGGCGCCGGTATCAATGCATCAACATTTTGGGAACCGGCGCCGACAGCGGAGTCACTTCCTTTATTATTAGTAAGAGATATTTTTGCCTGAGCGCCATTTTTAATGCAGTAGGGTTGTCAGCAAACCCGATGTCACTGTCATGGACTAAGTTGTTATAAAGGGCGTTATGCGTAATTGCCTTGCGGTAAGCTTGGATTAAGTTTAACCCAAAGATGCTATTGCTTCGAATTTTTCTTCAGATATCGTTCTGTGATGAGCTCCAAGTAATTTGGTACCAAAATGAAAATAATCGTCGGAGGGTTATTAAAATAAAATGGATTTTTAAAATTTTTTTGAGGTTGCATGGTTTTATTTCATGGAAATGGTTATTTGTCCATTTTTTGTGGTAAACTCTGCCCGTTTCAAAGGTAACTAATTGCATGAGCTTTAAGATAAATCGGTTCATTATGCTCTACCATGCCCCTTTTAAAAGATATGTCCTAAAACCGGACGAAAAACGCGGTTTTTGGTATGGGTTTAAATATTTTAAACATTGTATATAACACAAAAATATCATTTAGAGCACCGAACAAAATTTGTTTCGTCCCAAAAAATCGACGAATAACCATTTTCCATGAAATAAAACCATGTCACCTCAAAAGAATTTCGGAAAATCCATTTTATTGTAATATCCCTCAACAATTATTTTCATTTTGGTACCAAAATTACTTGGAGCTCATCACAGAAACGATATCTGAAGAAAACTCCTATTCTAAGTAATAGCACCTCTGGGTTAAACTTAATCCAAGCTCACCGTGGCCTAGCATAGGCACAACTAGGGCGGGGATGGACCCAACCTGGACAATTTTAACATGAGATA
>OZ020198.1:25423408-25584214 GCA_963971165.1 Philopedon plagiatum | reverse complement strand
CCTAATTTTGTTATTTAATTTATTTTCACATGTTAATGAAATTATTTTGTAATCTTACAAACTTCCTTTCGTTCATTTGTGTCAATTCAGGATACATTTGGTTAAATTTTCTGCAAGTTCTGGCAATGATTTGATCACATTGTCCGTGTAAAATAAATAATTTCATAAGAACTTCGTTTGAATAATGATTATCTGCGTTCATTTTGGGAGATTTTTTTAAACACAGTCGTCAAAATGTCGTAAGTTTGATATTTTGATGTTTGATATCCATGGTTACTTAAAATTAAAGTCTTTATTTTTTTTTTCACAAAAAAGCGCTTTTATTAAGAAAACTTGATGATTTAGGTATAGGAATATGATGTACCATCTTAAAGCGTTTTTCTTCGTCTTTCAATTTATTGATTAATATAACAGGGGGTTTCATTTAAAAAAACGAACATTTGACCCCTTTTATGAACAACGGAAATAATAGTAATCTTAGCACGCCCTGTATGATATGGAGTCGATTTCATGGTGAAAAATAAATACATCGGGTCTGTCTAAACTACCGCCAAAATATCAACTTTCCATGAATTGAGAGCACTAATTTACTTACGTGTAATTAGGGCCATGTTTTGGACCATATTTAACACAAACTAATTTTATCTCGAAAACCGATAGAGATAGGTATAGGGTAATATTAACAAAAAAGTATTGTAATAAAAGAGCGATTCTAAAAATTTATTAATATATGGGGTGTTCCATTTAAAAAAATAAAGTTGCTAGGACTTTTTGATAGAAGCGGCAACGTCGCAATGCTGAAAATATTTTAGATGGACAGAGCATAGCTAATTACCCACGTTGCCAAATTTTCAAAAAATCCCGCGTTCCGTTCTCCATAAACGTCTAACCTACCATCGACCGTGAATCACCCTGTATATATATATATATATATATATATATATATATATATATATATATATATATATATATACATATGAAGAAATGTTGATCCGAGAGTACAACCGTTCGTTTGTTATAGTCTGCCCAGCGGTAATTGACACTCGAAAGGAATGAAAAGTAAATCACTATGATGCCGTAGGGAATTTTTAAAAATTCGGAATACTAAAAAACTATGTAGTAGGTACGCGTACGCCTATAGTTTTTTAGCATTCCGAATTTTTAAAAGTTAACAACGGCGTCACAGGAATTTTTTGTCCTTTCGTTCCGAGTGTCAATTACCGCTGGGCGTATAAGTCGTAAACTGACTTGGGTACGACTTGACAGCAACGAGTAAGCATTGATAATGCCAAATTGAGACATTGGCGAAACGTCTTCCAGATTCCAATAGGAATTTAACAAACGAACGGATGTACTCCCGGATCAACATTTCTTCACATCTCGTCAAAAAACCAATAGGTGCACCCTGCACCACCTATTTCCAGAGTAGATAGGAGAAATTCATATGAAAAATAGATTTAACGAATCGATAAAGTTCAATACTCGTTTCCTTCCAGTTGGCCTGATATTTCTGGCGGTGCAGTGTCGCTCTCAGCAAGCAGTAGAGACCGACAGGCAGTACTCCGCTATAGCGTCGCAATACCAACAAATTGACCAGGAAAATCTGCGACAGGAAAGACAACTGCAGCAACTATCAAGGTAAGTGGTGCAATAGGTGAATGGTGCTATATCAGAAGTAGTTATAGTGCCAGTGGCGTGCTTGCGATAATAGCATAACATGCAACTACAATATGTGCAAAAACACCCATAATTTAGGACATTTAACTATGTTAATATCTCAGTCAACACGCGTGGAATAGCCCATCTCAATGGGATATGATAAGATCCGATGCGGGGGGGGGGGGGGGGGGGGGGTTGGTGGGGTGGGTTAACAACCTATGCCCATGGGAATGGGGTTTATTTGGGATTAGTTAACCAAAAATGCCATTTCTCAATCCTTTTAACGTTTCATTTTAATTATTTCTTGTTAGCCAACATTTACATTCTCAATTTAAAGATTTGCTAACAACATTTTTAGTTTATATGTTTTTCTTCTGGTGAAGCTTCGGGTATTGGACCCCCTGCAGGGTAATTTATTCATAATATCCTTTCTATTTTAAATAAGCATTAATATCAGTAGATCGCCCATTATATCACTAAATTAATGTATGCAGATTAATATTCCCATTACTGAAACTGATATAAGTATAGTCTTGATTTCGCTACCTAGGTAGTTTAATTACTCGTACTAGATGAACTATGCAATGCAAATATAACATTTATTAAATTAACCAACAATCTGTGATTAATAGACTGTCATAAAAAAGCATCTTCTAAATTAGGTGTCTGACATTTTAACATAGACATAAATCATAAATAATACACTTTAAATAAACTTTTAACGTTCTATTGCTCAATCTATATTCTGTTAATAATTCTCACATTAATGTGTATAAGTATTTATAGGTAGTACATTATTAATACTAATTATAGTAATATACAGCCCGATTTAAAAATATTTAATGCAGACTTTGCGAATCTGTTTGTTTCCAATTAAATTTGTAATTATTTAATAAAAAGATCAAGGATGAATTTTGGTATTTTTAGTGAATGGACACTAACAATTTTTATAATTGTTTTAACATTGTGGTTTACAAGTGCATACAAAATCTCAAGAATTAAAATGTATGGTATGCCGCACTCCTCAACAAACTACCTTCTTACAGGATTCCTCCCAAACTATGCACCTGGATCGGTAGCTTTCTCTCTAATCGGCGCATATCTGTCGTGGTGGACGGCCACTCATCTAACTTACATCCCATCAATGCTGGCGTACCCCAAGGTTCAGTCCTGAATCTCGGATTGTTGCTCTTGATATTTCCAACGCCTTTGACCAAGTATGGCATGCCGCACTCCTTAACAAACTACCTTCTTACGGTCATCCTACCAAACTATGTACCTGGATCGGTAGCTTCCTCTCTAATCGGCGCATATCTGTCTTGGTTGATGGTCACTCATGTAACTTACATCCTATCAATGCTGGCGTACCCCAAGGTTCGGTCCTGAATCTCGGATTGTTGCTCTTGATATTTCCAAGGCCTTTGACCAAGTATGGCATGCCGCACTCTTTAAAAAACTACCTTCTTACGGTCTTCCTACCAAACTATGTACCTGGATCGGTAGCTTCCTCTCTAATCGGCGCATATCTGTCGTGATTTACGGTCACTCATCTAACTTACATCCCATCAATGCTGGCGTACCCCAAGGTTCAGTCCTGAATCTCGGATTGTTGCTCTTGATATTTCCAAGGCCTTTGACCAAGTATGGCATGCCCCACTCCTTAAAAAACTACCTTCTTAAGGTCTTCCTACCAAACTATGTACCTGGATCGGTAGCTTCCTCTCTAATCGGCGCATATCTGTCGTGGTTGACGGTCACTCATCTAACTTCCATCCTATCAATGCTGGCGCACCCCAAGGTTCGGTCCTGGCACTAACCCTATGTCGTCTTCACATTAATCACCTGCTCTCTTCAACTAACAATCCCATCCACTGTTACGCTGACGATACTACTCTTCACTGCAACATTCATTTTTCCAAACAAGTCTTGAATCAAGAGCAGGATAATAGACGTAGATCTATGCACCTATCCCTTTCCCAAGACCTTCATTTAATCTTGGACTCTGGTGCCAAGAACCTTGTGCAGTTCAATGCAGTGGCGGCTTGTGGCCTAGGGTATAGGGGTGGCTACAGATAATTTTAAAAAAATCGCATTCAATGTTTCGCCAAAAATAAATATGAAAAAAGGTTTACCTATTGGTGTTAGTCTTTAATTACCACACATGCGTTTCCTGGAACAAATATATTTCTATCCACCTGTTCGTTGTGCTTGTTGACACTTTGGCGGTACGCGGAATTTAATTAAGAGCACAGTACACGGAATTTATAGTAAAGAAAGTTTGCCTTTTCCGCGCAAAATTGTTAGCTTAGGAATACAGGCATCGGAGGGCGCTGACCAAGAAACTCGTCTATCGCTACCTACAATGAAATTGTACTTTTCCAATTAGGGATGTAACGGGTAGCCCTTTTTAGGATCCGGCCAAACCGGGTACCCGGTCAATTAAGACCAATTAAGACCCGGCAAAACCGGGTACCCGGCCGGGTACCCGGTTTTGGCCGGGTACCCGTTACATCCCTAGAAATAAATTCATATTTGGCGTTGCTGTTAATTGATAGACAATCAATCCCATTTTCGTGGTGGAAAATAAATTCAGAGAGATTTCCTAATCTAGCAAAGCTTGGTAAAAAGTTTCTCTCAGCACCTGCCTCAAAAATATTTAGTGAATGGTTGTTTTCAGAAGCGGGTAATATTTATGAAGAAACCCGAAACCGACTATCCTCTGAGAATGGTGAAATGTTAGTTTATCTTCATCACAATTTGCCATTAATTGATTTAAGTTATTAAATTTTTAACAAAGTTTATTGTTATAACCTTTTAAAATGTGTTTTTTATGTATTTTTTATCATCACAAAAATACACCGTTTCAGTTCTTTTATGCTTTATTTTACCAAAAACAGAAAACAAAATAAAAAAAACGGGTACCCGGCCGGGTAACCTGATACCCGGCAAAACCGGGTATCCGGCCTACGCGGCCGGGTACCCGGTTTTGGCCGGGTAGACCGAGTACCCGTTACATCCCTATTTTCCATATTAATATTTTCAACATTAATCATTAAGATTGCACCGCAATTATCAAAAGGGGTGGTTTTTAACTTTTTGGTGAAGGAAAGATCCGAAGAATCGCCATTTTGGTTGCTGTTTGATTTGCGTTACGCATCGTTGTTGTTTTCCATCGAGTTTTTAATAGTGTGTGTTAGAAAGGAGATTTAAAATAGCAAGTTATTTAACTTTTGAAAATCAAGGATTTAAATTGACAAGTGTAAAAATTAGAAAAGTAAGTTTTGTACTAAGAATGTTTTTAAAGATTTCTCGCAAGTTTATGAGCAAAAAAGCAATAATAATGTAAGTACCAAGGAATGTGTTTTCCACACTCATCCAATTAAATTTTATTTTACTGCTCATTTGGTCTTAGCTTTCTACATTGGTCTTGTAGGTTATTTAATTTAATGTATATGTAAGTCATTAAAATATTATGTTACTAAATATTTTATGATTTTTTTAAATTTTAACCAACCATATGGCATCCTTGCCTTCTGCTGTATGTGCAAGCTTTACTTTGCAAAAAGCCATACTTCGTCCATCGGAACACCACAATATTATACACTTACATGCATAGAAATTGACTACCTACACAATTTTGAAATCGAATGCATTTTCTTAGAAACCAGTCATCTTTTAAATAAAAAAAGATATCTCGATTGATCTAGACCTGCTGTAAAGGGAATTAAATAGTCTTTCATAAGATAAGTATACTTTTTGTAATTAAACTGGTGAATGGTTTCTTAAAACAGCATTCAATTTCGAAAGTATGATGTGGGTCGATTTCTATGCACGTAAGTTTACATATTAATACTTACCTACAGTGTGTCCATGGATGGAGTTGACAAGAGGGAAAAAATCTTTATTATTAATTTGACCACCAAAAGTCATTCTTTATAAACAAATTCTGCTTGTCAATAGTTAAGTATACCTGTAGTTTGCGGATTTTCATTAACCTTACTTAGTATCTTCTTGTTTCTCTCGAAAAGTCAGTACTTTTTCTTCCTCTCCCTGGCAAGGTTTTGTTGTATGGATTATTTCATATTTTTTAATAATATATTCAACTGTTGACAGGCTTCTTCCAATAATTTTTCTTATGTCTCTTTGAGATCTTCCTTCTTGATATAATTTTATTATCAAATGTCTGATTTCTTGAGGCACTTCTGATGATTTGCGACAGATTTTAAAATTTGCTGTATTCTTTAGACCACGGAGTCTCAAACTCCTATTAAAAATAATTTAGAATCTATATTTAGGAATTTTTATCAGTATAAGCACAGATAAATACATTCTATCCTACATCTTTAATTTTTTTTTGGAAGTGGACGAATAATTTCGCTCGCCGATATTTTATCAAATTATCTTTGTTTTGTCTTTTTTGTGCAAGGGATCCCGATAAATATGAAGAGATAGGTATTGTTATTTTCATTTTTCGGGAAAAGAGATATCTGTTAATTCATTTTTAAAATTTTACTAAATATAATGTAGAATTTGTATCTATCTTTGAAGAACTTACAAGTGGACGAATAATAGATCTCTCGACTGTATGTGCATTAATAAAAATTAGTCCAAAATAAAAATTTTAGAAAAAAAAATTAGGATTTTTTCATATCATGATTTTCATATATTTTTTTATACTTTGTGACAGCCAACATAAATCTTATATTTTTTTGCAGACAGGACCGTAGGATACCCCAAGATTATCGGTACCAGTACGAGCCTGAACAAAGTTTTTCTGCAGAAACTCAATATCAGCCCAGCTTTACCGAAACGCCAAACCGAATTATTAGTAGACCACGGCAATTAAAGCAACAGCCAACTGTTGAGCAGTACCTCAAAGAAGTAACGCCGACGACCAAGACTACGTATGATCCAAGCACTTACCAACCTGCTGCTACTGCTCAAGCACAATCCGCTGCTGAATACTTTTTACATCCAGAGCAACAAACGTAAGTGTATTTTTTTTGCTTATTTTTAAATCAGGATCATTAATTCGAGAGTATGTACGGTACCAGGTTCAAATCCTAGAGGGTAGAGAACAGTCCCGATTTTGAAAGTTTGCCTATATTATTAAAATATTATAAGCTAGTTATCTCGTAACATTGACCAAGCTTATAGAGACAGAAAAAATTGCTTTGCAATTTTTTAATTCTTCAATTTCTATACCGATTGTCTCGCTGCATTGTCTAATTAAAAACTGACGTAACAAAAACAAACAGCCCAGTTGCTATTAAAACAAAACCATTCCCAAGATGAAGATTTTACTTTTTTCCGGCACAGGAACATAAGTTACGTAAAGAAATGTCTCGTGTTTAAATGAACGGGTACGTTTTTGGTTTATATAACGGTTTGGTTAGTTACACTAATATTGTGCATGAACCACTTACTGTGCTATTCATGCCTTTAACAATAAAATTTTATACGAATTCTTTTTTATTTCGTAATAGTTGTCAGACTTTTTAATTATAACCACTTGCAAAATTATTATTTAAAAAAAAATTAATATCTACACCCGGCATCGTGTGAAAAACGACTTGGCTGTTTTTATTATTAAATAAAAATTTAAACAAACAGTGTCTTTTAATAGAAACTCTTGCTGATTCTAAAGGTTAATACGCATAAAAATTAAAATAAAACAATATACTTCCAAAAAACTTACTAAATGTTTAAGTTACTATTATATATACAGGGTCACTTAATATAGTGAAGCATTACTCTTGAAAGGTAACATAGGTATAAGGTATAGGTGAATGAAAAATAAAACTGTCAAGTTCTAAAGATTTTAGTTTTAAGAAAATTCCATTATTGTCATTGCATAATACAGAATTAAAAAAAAAACATATACAGCAAAGAACCTAAAAATTATAAATTTAAACTAAATGAGAGACGTGTCCACCTACTAGTTCCCAACATGTTCTTATTGTTGGTTTTACAGCATCAAAAACATTGGTAAGCACTTGGGAGGGGGGGGGGGGGATTTTTAATCTCCTGAAATTTATTTGTAATTATAGCACGTAGGTCTTCTAAATTTTTACAAGGGGTTTTGAAACCCGAGTTTTTAATGTGTGGCCATAAAAAAAAGTCGCACGACGTGAGATGGCAGAGCCGTGATGGTTACCGAACTGGCATATTACGGCTAATAATTCGGTTTTCGAGATTTTTTTTTTTTTAATTTTAATTATCAAGAGTTACGTGAATTAGTGCGCCATCCTGCTGGAAGTAGCCTTGTCGTATTTCTTCATCGTCTAATGCGTTTACAAAATTTTCTAAAATATTATTGCGGTATCGCGCCGAATTGAGAATCCCTTCAAAAACAAAATCGGTCCAATTAACCTTCTTTTCGATACGGCCGCCCACAAGCCAACTTTCTGTGAATGCAGAGGTTTCTCTATAAAGAAATGTGGATTTTCAGAACATAATCAGAGAGGTAAACCATGCCTCGTCAGTGAAAATGGTTTTTCAAATACGTTTTCATTATTATGCAAATTATCCATAAACCACTCAGAAAAGTGCATTCGCTGCGGCTTGTCGTTTGGTAACAATTCTTGGACTCAGCCTAGATGATAATTGCAGGTTCTGTAGGATACATTGACTTGCTGGCTTATACGCCGAATAGGGTTTTTGGGGGTTCATTAACAATTTGCCTCAATTCGTCTTCGAGTTTGTGAGAACTTTGGGTCTCAAACATGACTATGTGTGGAAATACTGTTTAAAAATCCTGAATGGCGTCCCGTGTTGAATAAACCCACTGGCCAGCAACCCTTCTACCATTTCTAAAGTAACTTTCGATCATAAAAGCTTTTTGTTCTGCCGTGATTACCATATTTAATTTTCTTAAAAATAAAAACTTCAGAACTTGACAGATCTATTTTTCATTCACCCATACCTTTTACCTATGTTACCTTTCAAGAGTAATAATTCAAGACATGCCTGATTGCACGGCATACTTTGAGGACGTTTTTTTTAATTTTACGTTATTTTGATACCTGTATTTATGCCATGTATTGATCATATCTTAACAATTAATAGAATTTTCGGGATCATATTGCTTTATATTATTTTTTTATCTTTAGAATCGGCAAAATGTTATATGAAAAAAAAAAAACATTTTTTAATGTCGCGCAATAGTGAAAAATATTTTGTGTCTCTTCGCATGACTAGGACCTTAAAGAAGGGATAACGACTCTTAGTGTTACACAAGAACTTTTCCATGATACTAGAGAAGTCTTATTGACAGGCCATTTAATGAAAATATAAACAAGGTCGAGTCAGAAATAATACTTGAGTATTCCTTCAACCAAAATCGCAAAGAATATCAACTTTCTTGCTCATTTAATCGCAACTAATTTTTTAAATCTCCGAAGAGCAACAGAGCCCCGATGATCACCGATCCCTTGGTTGAAGTGATGGAAGGGGGGTAGGGGGAGGAGGAGGAAAAGCACGTACCATGGTATGAATATGAATAAAGTCAAGACATACTGAATATGAATGAAGAGAAGATCAGAGGTTACCTTTTACCACCTTAATAATACATAAATTGCATTATGGTGAATTATAATCAAAAGATAATTACTATGGTTAAAATTGAAATTCTGACATTCTAACGGTATTTTTTTTTTTGATATTTCGACATTAGCTATTTATTACCGATTAGTTATATTTACCGTGGCAATCTTGACCCACTGTAGTATTATTTTTATTTTTATCAAGCTCTTATAAAAGTAATTGGATTCTAATTACCTGCAATTACTTGTAGCATGACGTTCACAAAATAATTACTTTGAAGTAATCTTAAGATCAATATAGAGTGACTATGAAAGCGTTACGAAGTTATAACTTCATCGCTACAATATTACATGTTATAAATTAATTCAAAGTTAATTACTGACCAAGAACCAACAGATCATATTTCATCTCTTGGTTCAGATTTTTATTTCTTCCACATATAATGTATAATTTAAAATAACTAGAGTAGATGACACACTAGGCAACCAAATTTGAAAAAACTCGTTGCTGGAAACTGAAAAATTGTTGTGTTATTTCAAATCTGTGTACTCTAACGTGCGCAGTAAGTTCAATAGGTACTCTTTACAGGCTGACCTAAGCACTGCTGTTAATATCACTTACCTGACAGATAATTCTGTGCGTATCCCAAGTTCTGAGGTTCTGTGAATCCAACAGAATATCCAGCTGTAGGTAGATCTGTACTCAGCATATTTTGTATCAGTAACGGAACTATTAATCGTATATTGTGGGGTTGCAGCATCTGCAAAAGAACAAAATAGTTAGAGTATATTAATATTAATATATTAATCCATTAATTATAATTACATGATATAACGTAAGATAAAAAAAAGTCCTCAAAGTCTACCGTGGAATCAATTACGCTTGTCTTGAATTATTACTCTTGAAAGGTAACATAGGTAAAAGGTAGGTATAGGTGAATGAAAAATAAAACTGTCAAGTTCTGAAGTTTTTATTTTTAAGAAAATTACATTATTGTCATTGCCTTTGCATTTGGGTCTCCGGTGGCCGAGTTGGTACGGCGCCAGAGGCGCGGGTTCGAATCCCGCTTCGACCATGGATATTTTGTGATTGTTGTTGGAAGGTGGTAGAAGAATTCTTCCTCGACCGAGGTGCTACCACCCCACACATCCTCCTAAAGGGCTGGTGATATCCCTACGAATCTTTCCAGCTCTGGATTTGTGAGTCGATTCCCCAGTACACCCACGGTACATAGTACTTAGACTTCGGTCTTCGTGGGCTGTCAGAAAATAAAATATGTATATATATATATATATATATATATATATATATATATATATATATATATATATATATATATATATATATATATATATATATATATATATTTTATTTTCTGACAGCCCACGAAGACCGAAGTCTAAGTACTATGTACCGTGGGTGTATATATATATATATATATATATAATATATATATATATATATATATATATATATATATATATATATATATATATATATATATATATATATATATATATATATATATATCATTAATAAATATAATATACTTCAAGACAACCTATACCCGCCATAACATTAACTTTTAATAATCTACAATAAAATCTATTTAGCTAATATAAGCTTGATCAAAATTTAATTCTTAATGCAACATGACAGGAACAGTAATGTACAGTACCAGAAACCCATTTTAGAATATTCTATCCGATTTATTGAATCTTAAGATGCCGATGATAGTAATTTAGATAGTAACGCATCATTTAGCTGATTTCTTACACGATTCTAACAGTATATTGCTCTTTAATCCTTTCACTTGCAACTTAAAACATGTAATGTGCGTGATATTGTAAAAAATGGTTTTAAGTGCGGATTCACCAATGCATGAAGCGTTATATTGTTGGTGAAACTCTTGGATTTTATCAAATAAAAAATAAGTTCAAAAACTAAAACCCAACTAGGCAAAATAATAACTGAAAAGTTAGGAATGTGCGTGTCTGTTAATGGGATTTATATTAATATTTATAAGTATAACAAATTTTTATATACTACAAAATATTTGTCGTACTTGTTCATGAGGAACGTGGTTCATATCACAGAACAGGAGTTGGCGTACGTCGCAGGTTGGGTTGGGCCTATTCGGTAAATCATCTTTTTCTCATGAATTTTAGCTTCGCCGTAGTAAAAAAGGTAAAAGGCTATAAAGAGGTTGTGTAAACAAACGAGGATCCATCTCGCAGAAGTTTTTCCTTCTTCTTACCTTGCGAGAGGCTTTTTCCAACCGCAATGTCTGTATCCCAGTAAATGTTCGACCTAATATGTTTAGTCAATCAAGTTCAAAAAACGCTTCTATACAATACAAATGTTTTATTTCCAGAGACATTTACAGTGTATTGGAATTGTCAATAAATAAATGAGCATTAACAAAATGTGCATACTATATACAGATACTACATCACAATATAAATACAATATGTACAATAACAATCGACCATACTTCGAGGAAGTACTCTCTTATTGAATAAAAAGGCTTTTCTTTCAGTAACATTTTTAATTGGTGTTTGAAAACTTGCAAAGAAGTTATTTCTTTAAATGCCTGGGGCAGATGATTAAACATTCTAAGTGCCGATGCCGTTACAACTGGGCCTCTCATTATGCCACTGGTTCTACAAAATGGGACCTAGAGCATGTCTCTTTATTTAGTTCCATACAAATTTACTTCCCCACATGTTAGATACTTTGTAATATTTTTACGAATGTAGAGTGAAGATTCTGAAATATATAAATTAATGACTGTCAGAAACTCTTCACGCCTAAAAACAGGACGACAGGAATCTCTATAGCCCAGTCCAAAAAAGACTTCGCTAAATCGTCTTCTGCATCTGAAGCACATTATGAATATGCAAAGCAGCACACCAAGCTAGCACTCCATATTTCAGAATAGAGAAAATGCACCCATAATAGTAGGCTTTCAAGGTGGTCAAGTCAACATGGTCTCGCAGCTGTCTTACAACAAAATTCTTTGTAACCAACTTGCTTCATATACTGCTTATCTGTTCCTGCCATGTAAGGTGTTGATCAATTGTGACCCCTAGAAATTTGACTGCTCTTTGTTGAATAGTTGTGACAGTCCTTTCTTTAACCAAAAGTGAGCGATATTGCTTAACCTGAGATGGCGTAAATATAACAAAGTTAGTCTTGTTTGGGTTCATTATGAGTCCATTTTTGCGAGACCACGTTGAAATATCGCTAACACACTCATTTGCCAGCGTAGATACCCTCTAGACTGTCACTTTCAAACACAGCCGATGCATCATCAGCAAAGAGTCTGATAAAGTTGCCCGAGGAAAGAGGCAGGTCATTTATGAATAAAAGAAATAACACTGTGGCCAGGATACTTCCCTGGGGTACTCCCATCTCCACTGGAAGCACTCTAGAACGGACTGGATCAGTCCCCGTGGCGAAAGCGACATACTGAGTTCTCCCACTCAGATAAGATTCAATCCATCATATCCCTGCGCTCCAGCACTTGCATCCATCTTAACTCGTCTTTTTCAGATCTCCTATGACAAGGGTATCTTCCCAGATAGCTGAAAGATTGCTCGTGTGCAGCCTGTCCCGAAGAAAGGGGTCAAGTCCCTTTCATCCAATTATAGACATATCTCTCTTTTCTCTGTTGTCAGCAAAGTTATGGAGAAAGCGATCAAATTCTAAAATATTTAGAAAAACACAAAATCATCCATGACAGACAGTACGGATTTCGTTACCAAAGATCCACAGATAATGGAATGGTCCCAAGTCATTACCCAAGCCATCCCATTTAATAGAACGGTTTTCGGCCCCAACAGCTTCCTCCACCACTAGCGCATTGGATTGGATCGCCGATTGGCCTTGTGTGAACGTATGATCCTAGCCAGTAACCAGTAATAAACCAGTAATGATCAAGAATTGCGTACATATTTTCTGACGTTTCACGTGTTTTCATACACAATCTGTACTCTTGGGGATCTTGTACTTGTAATTCTTTTAAAATGAGACATGATTGTCCTCGAGACTCTTTTCTGGAAATCCATGGTCTAGTCCACCATCTTCTTTTGACATTTATTTCATTCTCTACCATTTCTTGAGCCTCCTTTTGCAATAATTTTAAAATATGTTTTAACACAGATCTGTAAGCTCTTTGTGTGGCCATGTTGAACTGCCTAAACCACTAGCTTATGTGTAAACGTATGTCGGAAGATTAAATGGACTGGCTTCTGTCTTGTCTTATTGGACCGGCGTATCATTGGACTCGTGTAAATTCAGCATTACGGTCTTCCTTCCAAACTATGCACCTGGATCGGTAGTTTTCTCTTTAATAGGCGAATATCTGTCCTGGTGGACGGTCACTAATCGAATTTCATCCTATCAATGCTGACGTACCCCAAGGTTCAGTCCTGGCACCAACCCTATTTCAGATTTCTTCACATTAATGACTTCTCTTCAACTACCCATCCCGTCCACAGTTGCGCTAACGATAGTACCTACTATTCACCCCAACATTCATTTTTCCAGACTAGTCTCGAATCAAGAGCTAGATAATAGACGCAGATCTATGCACCTATCCCTTTCCCAAGATCTTCAATTAATCTTGGACTGGGATGCAAAAAATCTTGTTCACTTCAATGCCTCCAAAACGCAGTCTTGTTCCCTGTCACGCAAGAAATCCGGCTACACATACCCCAGTCACATGAATGGCACAGAACATTGAAAAGTTCGGTCTTGTTGACATCGCTTTCGAGCATGATCTCCGCTGGCACAAACACATAACTTTAATAGCTACATCAGCAGCTAAAAAGCTTGGTTTTCTCAGTCAGAAAATCCTTTTTCCCTTCCAACTTCACACTCTCTATGTTTCCCAAATAAGTACTACAGTACGGTTCTCACATCTGGGGAGCGGCATCACCTTCGACACTTAACATCATTCATTCTATCCAAAAGAGAGTCATTCGACTCATCAATGACCCAGTCCTTACAAGAAACCTCCCTTCTCTCGCTTATCGCCGCCCTATTGAAGATTTATCCCTTTTCCATAGATACTTCCACGGATTTTGCTCTGACTTGACTTTCTTTTGACTGTTCCTTACAGAACAAGAGGCGCGCATCCCTATACTGTCGAGCTACAAAAGCCTAGAACGTCCCACTTCTCTCGCTTATTCATACCTAGGGTCCCAGATTTATGGAACAAATTGCCCGCAGTTCCCAACCTCCAACTCTTTAAATCCCGTGTCAATGAATTACATTTCCCTTCTTTCTCTGTTCAGATGCCCACGGTACGTTAGTACTTAAGCTTGAAGTCTAAGTGGGCCGCCTCAGATAAAGAAAAAAGTTTATTTGTCAACAATAATAATTTGTCATTTATTACTTCTTACGCATCATTACCCAAGCGAAGCTACAAGTTTAAATGCCTTTTTGCAATATGTACAGGAAAACAAAAACAAATGAAGAAAGTAGTGAAATTAAATTTAAATAATAAATAAATATATGCACACATTGGACATCTATCTAAGTGAAATTGGAAATTTTAAAATTTTAAAAACATGAAAACGACAGAAGGTGTACGGATAGAATGTTTGTATCTAATTTTAATATCATTTACATCAGGATGTTACATTATCAAGTTGGATTTTATATCTTTTTTGTAATGTTGTAATAAATGTGTATATTATGAGCTACTGCAATGATTTATTTTGCAATCAATAAATTTATTGCATTACATTATTTACATTTTCATTACGATAAGAAAAATGCGGAATTCAAAAATCGGTTGGAATTTTTATGTCATAAATTCACACATGTAGATGATTGGCAATTCTTGTGATAAAAACGCGCATAACATACTGAGAAACAGTCTTTTGATGAAATGGCTGTCGTTTTGGGCAAAGTAATTATAACGGGCAGTATACATGATGCTCGGTCATTATAAATAATATCAAACGACTGCCCATTCCTGTTTAGCATTATTCATAATTAAGGGCCATAATGCATTCGTCTACACGAAAATAGGAAGCCTTCTTCTTTGATCAAGTATGACATACCGCACTCGAATTTCATGGCGAATCTCAGATTGTTCTCTTGATATTTCCAAGGCCTTTGGCCAAGTACGGCATGCCGCATTCCTCAACAACTCTTCCTTCCAAACTATGTACCTGGATCGGTAGCTTCCTCTCTAATCGGCGCATATCCATCGTGGTGGAAGGTCACTCATCTAACTTCCATCCTATTAATAGGTACTGGCGTGCCCCAAGCTTCAATCCTAGCACCAACTCTATTTCTTCTTCACATTAATGACCTGCTCTCTTCAACTACCAATCCCATCCACCACAATTACGCTGATGATGGTATTCTTCATTTCAACATTCATTTTTCCAGACAGACCTCGAATCAAGAGCTGGATAATAGACGCAGAGCTATGCACCTATCCCTTTCCCACGATCTTCAATTATTAATCTTAATAACTGGGGTGCCAAAAACCCTGTTCAGTTCAACGCTTCCAAAACCTAGTCTTGCTTCCTATCACGCAAAAAATTCGGCAACACTTTTACCTCATCTACATAAATGGCCAAGCCCTACAGAACAATGAAACGTTCGATCTTGTTGGCATCACTTTCGAACATGGTCTGAGCTGGCACAAACAAATTACTTCAATAGCTACATCAGCAGTTAAAAAGCTTGGTTTTCTCTTTCGAGTCGGATAATACTTTTTTCTAACACCCTCTTTGAAAATTTACTTTTCCTCCCTAATTTTAGGTCTGAAAGGGACACAAAAGTTATTTTTTCTCCTTAGGAAGGAAAAGTAAAAATTAAATAAATTTTCATGTACAGGTAATTAAACTCCCTTTGTATATCACCCTTTCTTGTACATCTTCAACGGTCATACTGCATAATTATTACAGCAATCTACAACACAACAACCGATTAGTAGTATTAATGATTAAAAATATACCTTCATCGTTAAGTACTGGTCATCTGGTGCTTTGGAAATAAATTCATTAATCTCCACCCTGGTAAAAGTGGCAGCTTTCTTTGGATTGTATCCGGCCCCTTTTTTCTATAAAAATGCTATTAACTTGGGGTACTTTATATCTATAGGTATCTTCTTTTATTATAACTGTTGATCGGAGCATAGAATATTTTGACCATAGTGTGGGAGGGTAAAATGTCTTTGATAGATGTAAGAAATAGGCTAAAATTACCTCTTCACCAATTTTTTTCACTTTCTTTTCCCTCATCCAACTCAGTAAAACATCATACCCTTTTTCACACCGAAATCTTGATTTTTCCGGTAATAAAGATAAATTCATCAGTTTTGCATCTTCCTGTATATCTGTAGGTATGCAATCTTCTCCGTTTGCATCAAAATCTTTCATTTTTGGATAAAAATTTATTAAAAACGGCGAAAAAAGCGAAACGGACGTCAAGCGGACTTAAAAAATGTTTGATGTTTATTTATGCTTGATGTTGTTTAGATACGACTCGAGATGTCTCGAACCAACTAGATTAACTAGAAGAGTGAAATTTAAAAAAAATTTCTTTCTTTTAATTAAAGATTTTAGCTTTGTTAGTGGGCATTTCAAATGAGCTTATTTGTTGTATTTATTTGAAAAATATAAGATCGCCTAACTATTTTTTAATAAAAATATGTCAACTATAATTAGGTAGTTGAAGACACTATTTTTTTTTATTTGGAGGTTTTCGCGGAGGTGTTAGAAAAAATCATGTTTTACATTGGAGTAAAGCGTCCTCCCTTTGCGTTTGCTGCCCTATTTCAGCAAACCTTACATGCGGGAGGGAGGGACGTATTTATTTATTCTCTGGAAGTTAATGAATCTTTGCTAGATATTTACCACTTCAATCGAATATTTATTTGCATTCAACAGCATTTATTATAAAAAATTTGCATCTTATACCTCTTCGTCCACTTTCTTTAATTCAATTACTTTGTAATAGACAGTTCCTGTTTTAGGTAATAATAATCATACGGATTTATACAAAGGTATACTTGGGTAACGATGCATGTTAAGAAACAAACTACTTACCAACGAAAACACGTTTGCCTATTATACTTTAAACATTAAACTTTAAAGCACGCAAAATTAAAAGCAATAGATTTAACGAACCTTGTCATTCTTTTATATGTAATTTGATTACTGTAAATTTAACGCTATTCATACCCAATAATTTAATTAGTATGCTCTTAATAATGACCCTATAATATCGTTTTTATATATCGTTTTTCCATTTGGAAAAGCTTAGCGATATATCACTTGTGTAGTAAAGAAAAGTACTATCGGTGTGTTTCTATTGTGGGCGAAAGATACATATATGTATTATCCCACAGTGTGGAGTTTTTATTACTCTAGCTGGGGTAGTAAGAACTTCAGGGCCAAAGCACAATCACAAAAAAGCGATAATGTAAACGGTTTCCCCACAATCTGCACTATTATCCTGTCAAACCTAAAAGCTAGCTTGATCAATCCACTTTTATTTAAAGAACAGAGACCTACGGAACTGTCAAATAGTGAAGAAAGTTTAAGATAATAATTGTTAATCAATTTTCGCCTTCGGTCTATTTTGCTTTTGTGACTCGTTTTTTAAAAACTAAACTGCCTTAAATGAAAGTGGTCGTTATGGTTCTGCACAAGTGTCTTAACGCTAATGTTGATACGAACATTTTGTATGAAAGTAAAAGTGAACGGACCGATAACTACGCCGCCGCATTAAAAAAAAATGTTATCGTTTTAGCTTGTACCTACTGCAAGTGGTATATTGGTTGCTTAAATATAAAATATATCTAAGTGCTGGTGGAATAATTTATTTTAAAACAAATCCATTTTACAATAGCCCCAGTGTAGACAGTTTCCTTATTAGAAGCAGGCTCATAGTCTTTATAACAGTAGAAATATATACATATTTCGCTTTATACGGCAATTTGCCAATATCAAGGCTGTATATGAGATCTATTTTTACAGGCATTTTCTTAAAAACTGTTGGAGATATTACCTTGCAGCAAAATGAAAAATAAGCTCTCTATAATTGCCCATATATATACGCATGTCCCGGCAAAAATCATTTAACCCATTCTGTTTCTATTTAAAACAACTACCACAAATCCTTTACTTTACAATCCTTTACAAATACTTTTACAAAAACAGCATACAGCGGTCTTATAGCTGCAATTTTTTGGAAGTAGGTACTCTGAAGAAATCATTACCGCTCCATTTTTTTTAGAACTCTCTGTGAAAAATGCCTATAAATATAGCGTAAGATTAAAAAAAACGTCCCCAAAGTATGCCGTGAAATCAATCACGCATGTCTTGAATTATTACATATTGAAAGGTAACATAGGTTAAAGGTATAGGTGAATGAAAAATAGAACTGTCAAATTCTAAAGATTTTATTTTTAAGAAAATTACATTATTGTCATGGTCATTGTATAACACAGAATTAAAAAAAAAAACATACAACAGACAACCTAAAAATTATAAATTTAAACTAAATGAGAGACGTGTCCACCTTCTATTTCCGAACTTGGTCTCATTCTTCTTTTCACAGCTTCAAAGATATTGGTGAGCACTTGGGGGGAGTTGTTTATCTCCTGAAATTTATTTGTAATTCTAGCCCGTAAGTCTTCTAAATTTTCACGAGGGATTTTGAAAACCAAGAGTCTTCCAAAAAATTTAAATTATCACGAGTTACGTGAATTGGTGCGTCGCGCGCCGTCCTGCTGGAAGTAGCCTTGTCGCATCTCTTCATCGTCTAATGCGTTTACAAAATTTTCTAAAATTTCATTACGGCATCGCACCGAATTGAGAGTCCCTTCAAAAAATCGGCCCAATTAACCTTCTTTTCGATATGGCCGCCCACACGCCAACTATGTGTGAATGCAGAGGCTTCTCTACATATAAAGAAATGTGGATTTTCAGAACTTCACATCCTCATTTGTTGAGAATTTACATAACCAGGGAGGTAAAACCATGCCTCGTCAGTAAAAAAGGTTTTTTAAAATACTTCTTCATCATTATGCAAATTACCCATAAACCACTCTAAAAATTGCATTCGCTGCGACTTGTTGTTTGGTAACAATTGTTGGACTGGGCTTAGACGATAAGCGTCCAAATGCAGGTGACATTTCAGGATTGTATTGCAGGTTCCGTAGGATACATTTATTTGCTGACTTAAAGCCGAATAGGGGTTTGTGGGTGTTCATTAACAATTTGCCTCAATAATTCTACTTTTTGTGCAGTGCGAACTTTGGGCCTCCCACTGCCGTCCTTTCTATTCACACTTCCTGTTCCTCTAAACAAAGCCACAGATCTCAGTCAAAACTTGGCGAAACTGGCCGAAATCCATGACTATGTGTGGAAGTTCTGTTTGAAAATCCTGAATGCCGTCCCGTGTTGAATAAACCCACTGGCCATCAACCCTTCTACCATTTCTAGAGTAACTTTCGATCATAAAAGCTTTTTGTTCTGCCGTGATTGCCATATTTAATTTTATTAAAATTAAAAACTTCAGAGGTTGACAGTTCTATTTTTCATTCACCTATACCTTTTGCCTACGTTACCTTTCAAGAGTATTACTTCAATACATCCGTAATTGATTCCACGGCATACGTTGAGGACGTTTTTTATTGATCTTATGTTATAAGGTTCACGTAATATGTTTTTTTTAGACAACCCTTTATCCAACATCAAAATTTCGAACTTCCTCAATCGCAAAAAGAACCTGCAGTACCTCAGAACGTATTAGCTTACCAAAATGCTTTAATAGCTCAGCAAAATGCTATCTATGAGCAGCAAAGGGCAGATCAACTACAAAAACAACAAGATAGTACTCCAAAACCGTCCATCCTTGTGTCACAGAATATACAAAAGAAGCCGCTTACAAGAAAACTCGTTAAACCGAAACAATCAACCTTTGATGAAGAGATCGATTACCTTCTTCAGTATCAGCAACAACAAGTTCAACAGCAAAAAGTATATGAAGCCAAACAACCGGCTCCGGTCAAATACCAAACCCGAATCCCTCAATACTCAAAACCTGAACTGCTAGCAACTGAGGAGGAACAAGCACAAATTTATCAACCTCAACAAATTCAATACAGTGCTCCGACGAGGTTTGGTAAGATTTTTTAAAATTTCTTAATTTAACATGTCATTCTTAAAATGCAACTGTTTCTACATAAATCTTTTAATAAAAATATTATTTATCATTTATAGCCAAACCTACAAAATCCCCCAAATTAGCAGCGTATCAACAAGAATACCAACAAGAAATCAGATATCAACCCCTGGGTGAAAGTGAAGCCACAAAGTTCCAACAATTTGATCCTGCACAATACGAACAATATTTGCAATATCAACCTCAACCCCAAATTCAACCACAAGCTCAACTTCAACACCAGCCTCAAGCTCAAATTCAACATCAGTCTCAAGCTCAACTCCAACATCAGCCTCAAGTTCAACTCCAACATCAGCCTCAAGTTCAGCTCCAACATCAGCCTCAAGTTCAACTTCAACATCAGCCTCAAGCTCAACTTCAACATCAGCCTCAAGTTCAGTTTCTACATCAGGCTCAGCCCCAAACCATATACAATGGGGGCTCAAAATATCTGCCAGAACAAAAATTAGTGAGATATCAAGATCCTGCGGCAGAGAAGTACCAACAACAGAGTGATCTGCCAAGTGAAGATGCTCTTCAAAAATATAGGGCTTCTATTGCCAAATATTATGCAACTGGCAGTGGCAAGCCTTCAAGGCCAATACAGCAAATTAAACCACAATATGTTCCTGAGCAACCCCCACAGAGGTAAAATATTTTTAAAAGGTTTTATTCAACTCCACCTGTTAGTATGTATGATGTATGTAGTATTAGTATGTATAATATGTTTTTATGTATGTTAGTATGTTTAGGTCAAATATTGCAATCAAAATTTCGACTAGTTCTAATTAAGCTAGAGCTTTGAAATTTTGTACACGTGATAAGTCCGGAGTCAATGCAAAACAGTATATTTAATATTGTTCCCAATCCAATATGGCGGACGCCCCAAGATGGCGGATTACCTTTTTCTTTACAATCCCCTTGATATGGGTATGAAATGAAAGGGTTTGACAAGCAGAATACGATATATATGACGTCATTCTAAACCCAATATGGCGGACGCCAGAAGATGGCGGATTACCTTGTTTTTCACAACCCCCCTGACATGGGTATCAAATGAATGGGTTTGACGAGTAAAATACGATAATCTATGTGACATCATTCCAAACCCCAGATGGCGAATTACATTTTTCTTCACAACCCCCTTGACATTTGTATCCAATGAAAGGGTTTGACGAGTAGAATACGCTAAGCTGTGTGACGTCATTCTAAACCCAATATGGCGGATGCCACAAGATGGCGGATTACCGCTTTCTTAACAATCCCCTTGATATGGGCATTAAATGAAAGGGTTTGACGAGTAGAATACAATAACAGGTAAAATTTCTTGTAATAGTGATGCATTATCAGAAATGCGTAAGTTAAGACGTAACTACAAATTTAAAAATAAGATCTTGTAAAAAATACTTTTTAAAAACGAGCTTTTATCATTTAGATGTACTAAAACGAAAAAAATAAGTACCTATAGTTTTTTCAGTGGCAATGCTAAATGATATTTATAAGTGGACGTAGTTCGCGTGGGTGGATCCTCATAAAAGTAGTATCAAAGTTATCACTGAAATAGATATATTATGTTAAATTTATTGTCTTAAAAGCTTGTCGCGTGAATAGAAAAGAGAAAAAATACATACTTATTTAGGTATCTACTTACAATTTCTGCCAAACAAAATTAATGCCTGTAGGAATTTTCTAAAATTCGTCGCTGGAAAGACAAAGGGGCGTAACTCCAAAAACCCGAATTTCGAGTTATGGCCACCACTTAGCCTACTAAACAACTTACATAAATGTACTGTAAATTATAACAGAAGAAGAAGGTCCAGTAACCAATGCAATACTGGCTTAATTTTCAATCGCTTCTCCTGAAAAATATGTTAAATGGAGTTACGCCCCTTTGTCATATCACTGAAAACAAATATTCATGACTGTGTCTTACAACTTTTTGACAGTAACACTAAGGAATCAACTGAATTTAATTTTTTAAACGTGGTTAACCAAGATTGTTACAGCCTTTAAAACGACATATGAAAAGGTAGGGGTGCGCTTTGAAGTTTCTAAGTAGGGTAGCTGGGGTGAAATGTAAAATTAAATATGTATTGGTTTTAAACTTCCCCTTCGATATTTAAATTGGCGCGTTTTTTGTTTACAGCGAATTTATTGCAAAATCAAACTTTGATATTCGACACAAAATATGGATTAGCAAATTTCTTGAACCAACTTAAATGAAAACGTTCACTTGTGTTTGCTAATTAAACCATTGTAATACTTAATATAATAAAAGCAGTGAAAGTAAAAAAGTGATTCAAGCACATTCATCCATACGTGGAGAAATAACCATTAATTACAAGTAATAAAAAACACCTAAAGACAGGAATACTCATAAAACTTTAAAGTTCGCGCCAGGTTTGCTCAAGTTTCTGGCCTAGGACTTATTTACACTTTTAGGGGTGGATTAAATTGAAAAACGCCAATAAGTCCGTGGGTGACCCATATTGGCTCTAAAAAGACACTAAGTATATGAGTTATAAAATTATAAATATTTTTTATCACGGTCGAACGCTTAAAATTTAAATTTCTAATTGTTGTCATTCAGAAGTATACATATTTCTTGATTTAACTACTACATGTGAAGTTACCATATCCTACTAATTTACTTATATCGTTTGCAGTTATCAAGCACAACAGTACGAACAACCAGCTCATCAGAGTGATGTACTAACACAGCAACCAGGGCAACCCATTTATCGAGGACCAACAGATGAAGAATACAAACAATCAGAATTCAAGAAGAGTTTAGGCCGAAACTCAAGTTTACGAATTCTCAAATCAGGGAAACCGGTTGTTTTTGTAGGCCATGAAGAGTAGTGTTTCTCTCTTTAATTAGTTATTTATTTAAAATTTGATGAATTGTATTTTTAGGTAGATAATCTATTAATTTTGTTGTTTCCTAAGCCCGTGAAGTATTAAGGAATTGCCTATGTAAGGTGTAAAGTCATTATAAAATGATATATTTTGTAAATATTTGTAATAAAATTTTATTAAAATGCGTATTTTTTTTTGCGGAAAGTTAGCTTTGCAATGCTAGGGAGTAGGTACAATGATTTTATGTAGCAATAAGTAGTAGTCCAATTCATTTGTGGTTTTGTGGAGCAGTTTGTAGGACAACCAACATAGACAACTCCTATTTTAGTAATAACATCATAAGAAATTATCTTTTAAACCTTAATTGCCGGTATTTTGGCTTTTCAAAGAAACAAGTAAGGTATTGTAAGATTTTTGCTAAAAGTAGTATCAAAACTTAGCTAAACACTTTGAGTTCTTAGTTTAGTATAATTACCAGCCCAGAAAAAAAAATTGGATTCAACAAAATTCACACTGCATCTTTATAAGTATAGATATGTACCTATGTATACAGGGGGTTACAAAAAGATGTTAGGAAATGTTAAGGGCCGATTCTACATCTAAAAATATGAAAATAAGTTTATATAAACATGGATCCTCAAACGCTTCTTTTTCGAGATATTTAATATTTTCACACCTGCAAAAGTATTCCGAAGAGTAGTTAGGAGAAATATGCGAAAACGATTTAGAGCACGGATTGAAGCACGGAGAAGCCATTTCCAGCATCTACTATTATAAACTTAAATCAATAAGCACTGTTTCCTGAACAAATTAGGTAAAAAAATTCATTTTCATTATTTGTTTTTATTGTAAGCAATAAATTAATTTTTATCTCGAAAACGGTGCGTCAGAACGAACAAGCTCAAGAGACACTTTTCACGCGGAATTAATTGGGCTTAAGAGAACGATATCAATTTTGCAAAAACATCAGTGGCGTGCCATTTTTTCCCTAAAAATAAAGACTTACCAGCACGCACGCCACTGATGCAAGTACATTAGAAAATAAAATTTTGCACGTAAAGATTCCCTTTGATTACATACTGGCGTGTACCAAAATTCATGTCAATGTCTTAACGCATTTTCGAGAAATTAAAAAGAAACATTTAAAAAGGACAATATTAAACACCCTGTATCTCGAAAAAGAAGCGTTTAAGGATCCATGTTTATATAAACTTATTTTCATATTTTTAGATGTAGAATCTACCCTTAAAATGTCTTAACATTTTTTTGTAACACCCTGTATGCACAATGCACAATGGCCGAATTCACCAAATACTAATGTCATGATGTCAAACAATTCTCCATTAGTTTTTCACTTTATAATTCACGATAAAATAAGCACAAATGCTTACTAGGACAATTTTTAATATGAAATAACCCCTACCTACTGGCGATAATCAAAAAATTCACAATTTTTGGAAAACTAGCCGGCGCCGCGCACAGTTAACATGTAGGAACGTGATATGGCCTCAGTGTTCAAAACCTGCTGATTTGAAATCGGTGGAGTAATTTAAAGAGTTATCACTTATCGTGGGTAATTTTTAATTTTCCACTAATTAATTATTCAAAAATTACTTTCTTACCAAACAGTTCGCGATGAGCTTGAAAAATTGTTGCTGGTGGAGCAGTTCGGTAAAACTCACTGTGTGCGCCACCTCTGGACAGATGAAGTTATCTTTAGATTGATGATCCCTGTATTAAAATTGTTTAAAATAGTGAAGCAAAACTGGAAGTTATGTAAAAATTCCCATTATTTTAAAGTATTAGCTTTTATTTTAAAAACGATAAAATATTGACATTAAAAACGATAAAATAGGAATGAAATTGCACCGCGTCTCAACAATTGCAGTAAAATAAAACCCCAATAGAGGACGCGAGCAATCTGTAACACTCTACAACTTTTATAACTGAAGTGACGACAGTAATTTTCCAGGGATACTCAAAATACAGAATAATGTCTATTGAAGCTTATCATGCGCAAAAAGAGTAAATTTCTAAACAAATGTACTAAACCAAAAATATATAAGAGGTTTGATTGGGTTTGATTAGTTAAAATATCATTTTAATTTCCAGAACTCTTCACTTTTGTTGGCTTCAATTAATATGGTGAATTTAGTGTCGTCATAACGTTACTGCACCGAAGAACTACTTTGGAAACTTCAAAAAGTTGGGTTAAGGGGTTCTAACCCCACTTTTTAACCCTAATCTTTAACATTAGAATTGCTGTTTTTGATAAATGAACCAAATTATTTTATTTTTCTGACTTCAGATAGCAACAATTTTCCATATTCAATAATGGTAAGGAAATAAACCTATTTATTGTCAATAAAAGAATACATTTTCTGCGTGTGTCTTTCAGAAATTCCGTTTTAATGGAGATGCAGACTGTCCTGATTGGATTCTAGCTGAAATATACACTTTGTCCCGCTTATCATCGGTAAAATTAAAGTTATTAGGGCAGATTGTCATTAAGGGCATTATTAATCCTCCAATACAGGCAAGTAAATTGCATAGATTCAATAATAACTAAGTTATTTTACTTGTGTGGGTGTAGATGCAAAAATTATTTTTGTTAGTAAGAAGATCTTGTTCTTAGTGGAATTTTCTTCCAAAAAAGAACAAATTCTTATGTCCTATGTGCTTATAACTTCAACGTTAAATGCTAACATTTATTTCAGATGGAGAAAGTTGAGAAATTATTTGCCGATTCAAAATTAGGTAAGTTGTAACTAACAATGTTACTCATTTAGTTTTAACAATAGCATGAAAATTGTTAGCTAACCATTTAAATTATTTTAAAAGATGTTTTTGTTCTTTAGATGCTGATATTGACTTAAAAGCATGTATAGCATGTTTAACGTACATACTATCTGCTGCAACACGTTTTAACTGCGATAGCAGTGCTCTTCAGTCAGAATTGCAGCAGTTAGGTTTACCAAGGGAGCACAGTACTTCCATTAAGAGGGTTTTTGATGAACATCATCTGAATTTAACAGAAACTTTTAGAGCCCAGTCTTTAAAAGGTAATTTTATGATGCTATTTTTTTTCAGTTCCAAAGAATGGACAAACTTCCACTGTAGATCTTTATATCTACTTAAAAAAATTTTCAGTTAGTAATATTTATAAAGTTTTACAATTTATTTATATTTATGTAGAACTTTCTCAAGTAGTCTATTTAAATATGCTTTGATTTTTTAGTAAATCCTTTAGAGGAAGCATCAGTTAGTGTAGAGCCGGAAATAGGATGTGCCATATTAAGTTTAAAAATAAATGGAAAATCGGAAAACGTCACCCTTACATCGCATTCAGTGGATGTTTTACTGAACGAACTTGAGACTGTAAGAAAAACAATGGTTCAGTTAAAAGAAGCTTCGTAATGTTTTGGTGTGACGAGTGCTGTATAAATTCTTTTAACTAATATTAAAATAATGTATATTAAAAATTTTAGACACTGTAAATTATGTACCTATTTATTTTAAAACTTTTTCTTAATAAAATCATATATTTTCAATTTATTTTTTATTGTGTCTATATGCCTTTTAGTACATAAATATTAAAATTAGGAATGATGAACCAAAATGATAAAAATCCTCAAAATTTGAGAGGAACGCCCATCCAGGATCAATAACCTCTAAAGGGCTTAGATAGAAAAATATATTAAGGGGTTATACACAGTCACGAGGCCTAAAAAAAACGATTTTTCAAGAATTTTTCCTGAGAAGACTTTTAAATTGATTAATGTAAAAATTTGTACACATATTATGGTAACTTTTAGCTGTATTTTAAGCTTTTTGTATTTGTAAAAATAATAATTTTGAAAGCTGCTATAGCTAATCTCCAGAAGTTCCTCTCAAAAAAGGCATCTTGCGGTGACAACGATATCTCTGGACTGGATCATCTAATATGAAAAAACCAAACGGATTTCGTTAAAGTAATGTATAATCTTCTAATTAATCGAAGGAATAAACAAAATAAAAATTTTTGACAAAATGGCGGCATCTCAAAAAAAAAAACGATTTTTGACCAAAATTTTGGCCTTAAATTGTTTATAAAAAAATATTTATCGGTGAGAAAAAACCTTCGATTAATTACTAAAAAATATACTTAAGAAGCTTGTGTTAAAATTTGAGACTTATCGGTTCAGGCGTTTCCGAGAAATCTGCGTCACCGACTTTAAAACACAGTTTTGAGAAAAACGCGTTTAAAGTTTCAAAAGCACTTTACATAGCGTACAATCGCTCTGACACGTCTTTACAAATATGCGTGTAACTTCGAAAATAATCGTCGGATTGCCTTGAAATTTTCTGTGTGTGTACTTGAATATATATGTACATTACGAAAATGAAATTTTAAAAAATCGATTTTTTGAAAATTCTAACTGTATATAACCCCTCAATGCAGTTTCTACTTGTTACGAACATTACTAGACATTCATTACTATTATTTTGAGTTATATTTTTAACATGGTTGTTGATCGACAGACATATCGCATTTTTGCGAGATGCGGTTTTAAAGGAAAGGACAACAAAGTTCTGATTTCTCTAATAAGTTGTTTGTCCGTTTTATATGTCTACACTGGACAGACATTGGTTATCTATAACAAATAACTGCATGAGCAACAGCAGTGTATAAAGAAAAGCAAAATAGGATGACTTGATTAATATGATAACTCCCGAGCTAATTTAAGATAAAAATAATAGGTAAAATATGTCTCAAAATGCTTCATTTTCAAGATAGAGGGTGTTTAAATTTGAATTTGTTCTAGTTTTTTTTTCATTTTATCTGGTACTCTCCCGAACTTTTTTACAACGCCACTACTGTCAATTTAATAATTAGTACTCCTATTTAATTTTAAAATTTATTTTTTGAAAAAAAAAAAACAGTAAACCTACTCACAAAGAACAGCACGTCTGAAAGACGTACTTTTTAGATTCATACAAGGTAGTGGATGCCTGAAGGCTTGTAAGGGACATCCTGCGGATATAAGACGTCCATGTATGATATCTCTAAAATACCTTTTGAGCGTCTGTACATGACATTTCAATTAAGAATTCATCATAAAGTTTTATTTAAAAAAAAATACAAATACGCTTTGTAATGTAGGTACAGTCAGTAACAATTCCACCGTTCAGGTCTAAATGGAAAAACAATGCATATCAGTCGAGTTATCAGTGGCTATACATACCTATAATATAATACTTACGGAATACCGATTCTTTACTATCGGCGCCATAAAATATTTTTTTACAATATTTCTGTACCAAAATAAAAATTCAAGAATCGGCTTCCATCAATTTATGCCGCCTTTAATCACTCATCATCATTACAAAATTAATTTATTTCCGATACAATAGTACTCTTCACTCCAACATTAATTTTTTCAGACAAGTCTGGAATCAAGAGCTGGATAATAGACGCATATCTATGCACGTATCCCTTTCCCAATATCCTCAATTAATTCTAGACTGGGGTGCCAAGAACCTTGCTCAGTTCAACGCCTCCAAAACTCAGTCTTGCTCCCTGTTACGCAAAAAATCCGAAAACACTAACCTACCGCATCCACATGAGTGGCCCAGCCCCCAGAACAATGGAACGTTCGATCTTGTTGGCATCGTTTTCGAACGTGATCTCAGCTTGCACAAATACATTACTTACACACTCTATGTTTCCCAAATAAGACCTAGCTTAGAGTACTGTTCCCACATCTGGGGGGCGGCAGAACCCTCGACATTTAACATCCTTGATTCTATGCAAAACGGAGCCGATCGACTCATCAATGACCCAGTCCTCAGAAGAAAACTGCCTTCTCTCGCTCGTTGCCGCGCTCTTGGATATTTATCCCTTTTCTACTGATACTTCCACGGATTTTGCTCTGAAGAACTAGCGGCTATAATCCCTCATTGACTGTTCCTAACAAAGCAACAATAGGAGCGTTACGTATGCATCTTTTTACTATATATCCAGCCACAAAAGCCTAGAACATCCCACTCTTCTAGCTCATTCATACCTAGGGTCTCCGATTACGGAATAAATTGCCTGCAGATGTTTTCCCTTCTCCCATCCTTCAGTCCTTTAAATCCCGTATCAATAGACTACACTTCCCTTCTCTTTGGACGCCCACGGTACGTTAGTACTTAGGCTTGAAGTCTACGTGGGCTGTCTCAGATAAAAAAAATTCTCTTCCCACTGTTTAAAATTGTGGAAAAATGAGGTACCACACTGCTAGGGTTGCATTTAAAATTTTTGACCTCAACTCCCTAGCGTCGCCCCTCAAGGGGATTGAAAAAGTTAAATTAGATGAAAAAGTAGATTTATTAATCAATAAGATACACCTAAAATTTGGTGTCTCTATCTTTACTAATAGCAAAGATATTTGCCCATACTAACACTTTTCGGACACGCTGTATTTTCCCTAGCTGGACTTTTGTAACCAACTTAATTCGCTGTAAATTTACCATAACTGTTTTTTTAGCGTGCCGATTTTTGCACGAACCCTCCTCGTTTATCTTAATAATCACCAAATATTAATAATTATTAATAGAACTAGAAAATATTTATAATTTCCCCCGTTAAAAGTTTCCAAGATCCGTCAATGATTTAGGCCCACATGTTCCGCTTATTTAAACCTGAACACGACTATACTCGATTTGAAATTGGTTGATAGTAATAAATCATTTTTAGCAGCCGATTCCATAGGCGCACCTACCTGACGTGCCGGTTTGAACCCTATTTACTTATCCGAATAATTTAGTAATCATTATTGTCATAACAGGTAAAAATAATTATGCCGAGAATTCCGGGAACAATTAATACACAATGTTACTTTTCAGGTAGTTACGAAAAATTAGGTACCTCTACTTATTGGTATAAAACTGTGAGTCATTTTAAGAGCGAACAAACCTAATGCGAGTATTCTAGGACACACATTTGGGTAATTTTTGAAAATGGAGAGTCTTTCAGGATTTATTCCAGTTAAGCGAGCTGCGAAATCAGCGCTAAGCATTAGTGAAAAGATTATTGTGCTTAATGTATTTAATGCACTTAGATATCAAAAAAGTGCAATAAGTATCGATTCTGCAGTGGAACTTTGTTCAAAGATGACAGGTATTGGAAAAGCAACCATCTACAGGCTGATGCGGGAAGAAAAGACAGGAACCGTGACGCCACCAAAACCATCTCCAGGAAGGCGAACAATACCGATCGATGAGGACGAAAAGGCCATCATAAGACGAAAGGTGCATTCATTCTATTTCAATAAGGAGATCCCTACTTTGGATAGAGTTTTAGGGGCAGTAAAAGAAGACTTTCCTGCAATCAAGAGAGATAAACTATGGAAAGTTCTAAGAGAAATGAATTTTAGATGGGAAAAACATAGTCGGAAGTCTCATTTGCTCGAAAAAGATGAAATAGTATGTTGGAGACGTAATTATTTGAGAAAAATAAGAAAATTTCGCAATGAAAACAAAACAATTTTCTATTTGGACGAAACATGGCTGAACGAAGGCTACACAGTTGGAAAAATATGGACAGACAAAAATGTGACTTCTCACCGGCAAGCATTTTTAGACGGTCTATCAACAGGAATAAATCCGCCCTCTGGAAAAGGAAAACGATTAATTATAACTCACATCGGTAGCTCCAATGGATTTTTAGAAGGTGGACTATTATCATTCCAATCAGTTCGTACAGGCGATTACCACGAGGATATGAATGCTGATGTTTTTGAGGAGTATTTCGAACAAATGATAGAGCTGATTCCACCTGGCTCCGTCATTGTGTTAGATAACGCTCCGTATCACTCCAGAAGATTGGAGAAGATGCCTACAACTGCTTGGCGAAAAGCAAAAATTATCGAGTGGCTTGTGGAGAAACAAATACAATTTGAGGACAATATGGTTAAAAAGGAGTTGCTATCAATTGTAAACACCCATAAACATCGGTTTCAAAAATATGTTGTTGACGAAATGGCCAAAAAACAAAATATAATAGTGCTTCGGCTCCCCCCCTACCATTGCGAATTAAATCCGATCGAACTGGTATGGGCTCATGTGAAAGGTTATGTGGCTAGACAAAATACCACTTATAAAATGAGTGATGTTCAAAAACTCTTTGAAGAAGCGCTTCAAGAAGTCAACGCGGGGAAGTGGCAAAGATGTATAGAGCATGTACTAAAGGAGGAGGAAAAAATGTGGCAATTGGATAGTTTACTGGAGAAAACGGTCGAACCACTTATTATCAATTTAGGGGAAGAAGACAGTCCCTCAGATATTTCATTTTCTGATGATGATTAATTTAAAGCGAAGAACTGTAATGACTTACTATAAATTTTATAGAATTTCAAATAGAAACATTTTTCCAAATTTACTTGTTTATTAGTTGCTTTATTGTTATTAGTATTATATTTATTCAAATACAAGGGTAACAAATTATGCCACACATCCGAATGTTCACTAAATTATATAATTATTGTGTTTAATATAAACTTAAACCCACCCGAAAGCACGTGCATGAGTGCAAAACATCACAGGTAGAATACTACCGCTTATTGTTCGAGCCTCGGGTTAAGCTTTGTATTCGACGCCCTTATCAGATCTATAGGAATGGAAAGTTTAATAAATGCAAAAGGGTCTAGACTTTCAATGTATATACTATTTAAAACTTGGCAATTTAGGTGGACCACTCTGTGTACGTGTTTGACGGATTTTAATGATTTATTACTATCAACCAATTTCAAATCGAGTATACATTCATAAATCAAAGAAAATTAAATATTAAAAACGTTCAAAGTTCTCCACGCGCGCTCTAAATTTAAAATGAATGTAAAGTAGATAATTCGAATTTGAGAAATTTGAGCCATTCTTTTCGCAAAGGAAAGAAATTTAATTTAATAGTGTCGACACATGTGCCTGTCGTTTCAGGATTTGAAACGCCATTTCCATATTTCCAAGTTGTCTTTGTCTAGACTCTCTTGGAGGGGAAAAGGGGCGAGGAGGAGAACAGTAAAAAAAGAAACCAATTTATTTTGTCATCAATGACTTTTAGTTTTAGAGGATTGCTTTATTTAGTTTAAAAGCCACTAGAAGCGAGAATGCCGCGTAATATTCAACATCTATCACTCATAGTCGTCCTTCGCCAAGATAAAAAAGAATTTGGTGGTGGTTTCAAGATTTGAAAGTTTATTTCCATATATTCAAATATCTTTGTTACATCCTTGTAGAGAAGACGTACGATAAGTAAAACAAGAAAAAAACATTAGTCATCAAGACCTGTCATAGGAACTTTGGGTCTTATAAAAATAGGTCGACTATTTTTTATTATTGAACACAATTTATTAAATACAGATTTTTTTAAAATACAGGGTATTGGAAAACTCTATGTTACTGATAGTCGTCCTTTGTTAAGGTAAAAAAGAATTTGGTGGTAGTTTCAAGATTTGAAACTTCATTTACATATACGTATTTAAATATCTTTGTTTCGCCCTTGTAAAGAGACGTACAGTTACGGCAACTGAATTTCGGGCGGCACTTTGTTATATTGTAAAAATTACTCACTTTTCTATTTAGCTTTTAACACCAGTGGCGTAGCCAGGTGGGGGCGAGGGAGGGCTACTGTCGCCCCCCCGCCCTTTGGGTCAGCGCGTGATTAGCCCCCCGCGCATATACATAATGAAGAGCTATTTTTTAGAACACCCTGTTGTTGCCCCCCGCCCCAAAATGCTGCCTACGCCACTGTTCAACACCTATAAATATCTTAAATTTACCTAAATTAAAAATGGTAGTGTCCGTGTCAAAAAGTGGCATATTTTTCTATCTTAATAAATACCCACATCTGTGCGTGAGCATGCCGCATTTCAGCAAAGAAGAGAAAGCCAAAATAATCACATTAATAGACCAAGGTTGGTCAAGAACTGTAGGCGAAAGACTCGGAGTACCAAAAAGTACTGTTCACGGCATAAAAAAGAAATATGATGAAAGAAATTCACTAGACAGAGAAGAAGGAAGTGGCGGACATAGGATTCTCTCTCTTTTCTGAATAGGAAGATAACCGTTTTTTGTTATCTAAGCACATCCCACGTATACTTCAAGCCTAAGTACTAATGTTCCGTGGCCGTCTGAAGAGAAGTGTAGAAGTACATAAGTCGTAATAAGTGTAGTGTAGAAATGTAGTCTATTGACACGGGATTTAAAGGATTGGAGGTTGGGACGGGAAAACATCTGCAGGCAATATGTTCCATAATCTGGAGACCCTAGGTAGGAATGAGCGAGATAAGTGGTCTGTTCTAGGCTTTTGTAGCTGGACAGTAAAGGGATGCATACGTAACGCGCCTCTTGTTGTTCGATTAGGAACAGTCAAGGGGGGAATAATACCGGCTCGTTTTTCAGAGCAAAATTCGTGGAAGTATCGTTAGAAAAGGGATAAATCGCCAACAGCGCGACGATGAGCTAAAGAAGGGAATTTTCTCGTGAGGTCTGGGTCATTGATGAGTCTTTTGAATAGAATCAAGGATGTTAAGTGTCGAAGGTGATGCCTCTCCCCGGATGCGGGAGCAGTACTCTAGGTTAGATCTTTTCTGGGAAACATAGAGAATGTGTAAGTTGAAAGAGGTGAAGTATTTTCTGGCTCGAAAGAGAAAACCAAGCTTTTTGGTTGCAGATGTGGCTATTGAAGTAATGTGTGTGTGCCAGCTGAGATCATGTTCAAAAGCGATGCCGACAAGATCGAACGTGTTATTGTTCTGTAGGGCTTGGCCATTTATGTGGATGGGGTAAGGGTTGCCGGATTTTTTGCTTGACAGGGAGAAAGACTGGGTTTTGGAGGCGTCGAACTGAACAAGATTGTTGGCGCCCCAGTCTAAGATTAACTGAAGATCTTGGGGAAAGGGATAGGTGCATAGATCTGCGTCTACTATACAGATCTTGATTCGAGACTGGTCTGGAAAAATGAATGTTGGAGTGAGGAGTACTATCGTCAGCATAACTGTGGATGGGATTGATGCTTGACGAGAGCAGGTCATCTAAAAGAAATAGGGTTGGTGCCAGGTAGAGTTGCCAACCGTCCTGATTTCGGAGGACGTCCTCCATTTAAGGTCGTTTTCCGTCCACTGTCCTGCGTCCTGCCAAGAACCCCTACAGTCAGTGGCGGATCCAGGGGGGGGGGGGGGGGGGGCAGGGGGCTCGGACCCCCCAAAATTGTGCGAAAAATGTGAATTTATAATATAAACGTAAAATTAATATCGAATTTTAATTTTTGATTTAGTTGGATCCCCCAAAAAAATATTCGGCCCCCCTCCCAAATTTTTGGATCCGTCACTGCCTACAAGACGCCAAATGTCCTTAATTTTACACTTCGCGCTCAGTTTTTGAGTTTTAATATATTTTGAAAATTTAGTTACTCTTTATCCAGGCCGGTCTAATTTGTTAACCAAGAGTTTTTTTGCAAATTTATAAAGAAAAGGGCAATTTTGGTACGTACTTTCGGCAATAATAGAACTAAATTCGTTCTAGCAACCCGTTCCAAGATGAAAATCATTTTAAAAGCATGTAAATCGCTGAAATATCAGAATAATTCATACGTTTTTAATGACGACTTATTAACAATGACAGGACAACAGCTATTAAAACATAAATGATAAACTAGAAGATCTTTCTTTAAACCAGTACTTTAAAACTTCCTAGTGGATCTGAATGTTAGTACTTACCTTCCATCTTCCATAATGTATTTAAAATAGGGTATAAGTTTTTGCATTTAGTCTTTATTGAAAATGCCAAACATTTTTTACCATACATATGTTTTTAGCTTAAGAAATAAGCAGTAATATAATTTTTGTTCGTTGAAAAAATGTCCTGAATATTTTTCACTTGTCCTGAAAATTTAAAAACTAAACGTGGCATATCGGCATGTCTAGTGTCAGGATTGAACCTTGATAGCATTGATAGGGTGGAAGTTGGATGAGTGACCGTCCACCACGACAGATATACGCCGACTAGAGAGGAAGCTACCGATCCAGGTACATAGTTTTAGAGGAAGACCGTAAGAAGGTAGTTTGTTGGGGAGTGCGGCATGTCATACTTGGTCAAAGGCCTTGGAAATATCAAGAGCAACAAATTGGGATTCCCCATGAAATTCGAGTGACTTGTTCCACTTATGGGTGACAAAGGTAAGGAGAGCTGCCGCGGATCCTTGATGACGAAATCCGTAATGGCTGTCATGGATGATTTTGTGTTTTTCTAGATATTTTAAAATTTGTAAGTTGACGACTTTCTCCGTTTACTCTGCCGACAACAGAGAGAAGAGAGATGGGTCTATAATTGGATGGAAGGGAATTGGAACCTTTTTTCGGGAAAGGGTGCACACGAGCAGTCTTCTAGCGATCTGGGAAGATACCCTTGTCATAGCAGATCTGGAATCTTTAACCAAAAATAAAAAGTGTTGGTAATATAGGTCCGGAAACGTTTTATTTTCGAGATAAAGGGTGATAAAATTCTATGGAATGTCCAGTGGCGTAATGTACACCCTCGCACCGCGGAGGCGGGGGGGGGGGGGGGGGTAGCTGCTCAAGAGGCCCAGTTGATCACTGGATAACTTTTTTTGTCAAACTTGGTAGAAGCTCAACCGGGTCCAAAGGGACAGGGGCCCATTTTTGGCTATGCTTCTGAGCCCAGTCTCGATTTCGGAGGAGGGACAAACGATTTGGCGTCACGCCACTAGGAATATCCTTATTACCATTCGAAATAATCTATAGTTTAGACTAACTAATTAGAGAACTGTGTCCTTTATTGTAAACTTAAGAGTTTGTTTTACCCTAATTTGTAAAAGTGGCTCTTAAATAGGGACCAGATGTGTGCTGAGCTTGTCCACGCCACTGTTGGACAGTAGTTGTCGCCATAAATTGAAGCGTGCGGACTTTTATTTTATGAAAATACAGATATGTGGACACATTTTGTGCTCTTATATATTAGGCTGTGTTTTTTCTGAGTTATAATACCAACGCGTCAGCTGGGTTCATGTAAGGGATGATTCTTTAGGGGCTGAGCACTGGCGCAACCAACAAATTTGTGCAGACAAAATTAAATCCCATATTCATGTATATTTTAAACATTTGGGAGCCTTATTAGGGATGGAGCCTTGTAAATAGGGACAGAGGATTTTTGTTATCGAACAAAATTGTAAAAAATTCAATTTATTTTGATGTTAATTTTTGATGACGTATATTTAGAGATATCGGTTCATGATATCGGAGAGTTTATACGATTTTGAAAGAGCAAAAATTTCTATATTGTTAAACATACAGTGTGTAGCAAAAATATGGAAACCTCGAAATGTCCGTATGCACCGTTAACATATTTTTAGACTTAGCAGCGCTTTTGTACTTAAGTTCCAAATCTTTGATGCATCGTCTGTAAAAAACATTTTAAGTCGTTCCTAATTTAAGTTACCTAAATCGTAGACTTAAAATGTTTAAGTTGTTCTTTTACGATATAAATAATATGTAAGGTTATGTTACTTGTTGCAAAAAAAGTTTTTTGTTGCTCATTTTTCTATTTTGAGTTTTACTTTGATCTTTTCTGATATACCTACTATTAACTAAAAGCAATGGAAGTGGAAGATGCCGTGCTTTTTGACGATGACTTGGATATTGTCGATGTTATTGATATGGGCTTTCCTAGGCGCATTTACGAAAGACAAAATTTGTTTGACATTATGGACGATTTATCATTTTTTCGGAGATTTCGTTTACGAAAACAGACAATTATGCAGGTACTACAACAAATAGAACCCATGTTAGAATTTGACAATGATTTGTAATTACCTACCTATAGAAACCTGCAATAAAGATTTTATTAAGCGCTTTTTACTTTTCATAAAGCTTTTCTTTTTAGAAATAATAGTGTAACCCCTATGAACCAACTCCTAACAACTTTGAGATTTCTTGCTTGCAATAATCATCAAATTGGCATTGGAGACTTTATGGGGATACACCAAACTACTTTATCTCGCATTGTGAAGAAAGTTTCTTTTGCTATTGCTAGTTTAGCACCGAATTATATAAATCTGCCAAACCAAGAAGAATGTCTAACAGTACAAAATGATTTTTATTTTTCAGTCTTTTTGTCTTCGATTATACTAGAATATTTACTTATAATTGAAATTAAAAGTTGTTTTTCGTTCTGGGTAAAATTGCATTCCCTCTTGCGTTTGCTATCATTTTCAGTCATTGTAGGCAAGAAATCCTATGCACAGATAGCACTATTAATTTAAAAAAGTCCTATATCAAAAGCTAAACTTTTCAATACAAAAAACGCATAAGCAAACCAGCTCGGTAGGACGGGGTAGGCTGGGCACGAACGTACCAAAATAAACTGGACTTCTTACTTATACATAACAAGATTACATATTGTTGTTTCGAGCTGTATATTTTCAGTTACGAACTAAACATTCTATATAATTGTTTATTGTACGTTCTCGGGTTAAAGAGAAATGTCACAAATTTTAACCTTACAAACCACAAAATACATAACTCTTTATTCAGTGATAACTACAAACGGTAGGCGCAAGGGTAGCAAATAGTATAAAACCAAAATTTCTAAATTTTCCAACGTTGTCACAACTTTTCTTGTCTTAGTTAAGATAACGCAATTCAACGACGGAGCATTGGAAAGTTAGGCCTAACTTTAAGTTTAGCATAATAAAGTTAGTCTTAATGCTCAAATGATGCATATGGGGGTAAGGCATGAAATTACTCCCGATCCAATGGTGAGTTCTGCATTGTTGTCACGTTTACCGCCTTCCTAAAATTGACAGAAACCTTTTTTTAAATGGAACACTCTGTATTTTATTCGATTTTTGAATTCAGCTTAGAATTCTTATTGGGAACATTTTATCCTAAAGTTAACAGTTTTTGAGGAAATGGTGGTCAAAAATCGTTATTTTATTGTATTTTACCTTAAAATACCTGTACACGAAAGCTCATCTGAAATGTCTGACGTTGTCAGTTTTGTTTATTTACAACAAATGGATCATTTAGCAGAAACCCAAAGAATTGAAATTTTACTAATACTGGGTTATGGGGACAGAATGCAAACGGACCAAGAAGTTGGTAATATTTTAGTGACAAATATCCTAACAGAAATCCATTACCTAAATCTACTATAAGTAAAGTTTTTAAAAAATTTCGTCGAACTGGAAACGTAAAAAACGCTATACCTACTATTTGTATATTTAGTACAAGAATGAACAATACACGAGGAGCTAATTGAAAAGTTTATGAAGAAAACTAAATCCAATGTTTAAAATGTTGTCCATCTACTTCTTGGCAGTAAGCCAAATACTGCGGAAAAACATGCAAAACGGTTAGAAGAATGTCAGTTTCCTCGATTCTATATTCGCTTTCTATTTTTAACTTTAAATCATCGAGGTCGTTTGGTTTACCCAAACAACATTTTTGAGGTGACCCTACAAGAAGTAGTCGAGGGGCGTCAAGTCCGGAGACCGAGCTGGCTACTCGATTGTAGCCCTATGTCCAATCAATCTTCTAAAAAAAATACCATCAAGATATTGGCGAACATTATGGGCATAGTGCGGTGGGGCACTGTCCTGCTGAAACCATATTTCGTTATTTGGTGCTTGATTATTGCCTAAAAAATCGTAATTTCGGACACGAAAATAGAGTAATAACACCTACTTACGATTATTTGGAGATAGTTGTGCAAGAGCCAAGGGCCGGGACCATTTCATTTCTTAGAAGATCCAAATATCTTGCTCCATTTAATGTATCTTGCATGAACAAGGGGCCAATTATTCTCCGACCTATTCTACCAGCCCAAACATTTACCTTTTGGGGGAAATGGGTAAGATTTTCGCATATCCAGTGAGGAATTTTCCTGACTCAATATCAACAATTATGCCTATTAACTTTCCCATTTAAAAAAAAATGTTGATTGGTCAGAGAAAATTATTCGGTGGACAAAATCGGGATTGGCGTTGCAACGTTCCATCATGGTTTCGCAAAATTCCAAGCGCCTGTCGCAATCATCTTCTAAGAGCTCTGGCACAATTCTTATTTTGTTTGGATGAAACTTTTCGGTTTTCAGAAGGCGGTCTACGGACATGTGTGAAACGTTGTTTTCTTTTCACAGTATTTTGGTAGAAAGATGGGGATTTTCCTCTAAACTGAGTAAAACATTCAGAGCCTTATTTATCACCATATGTTGCCCTTTTAGGTTGACCAGAGCGTATAGCGCTTTCTACGATTCCAGTTTCACGAAATTTTTGTAAAACTTTACTTACTGTAGTTAGTTAATGGATTTCTGTCAGGATATTTGTCATTAAAAATATTACAAAATTCTTGTTGCGTTCGCATTTTGTCCCCATAACCCAGTATTATTAAAATTTCAATTCTTTGAGTCTCTGTTAAATGATCCATTTTTGTACATAAACGAAACTGACAAAGTCAGACATTTCAGGTAAACTTTCGTGTACAGGTATTTTAAGGTAAAATACAATAAAATAACGATTTTTGATCACCATTTTCTCAAAAACTGTTAACTCTAAGATAAAATGTTCCCAATAAGAAGTATTCAGAATATTAAGTTGAATTCGAAAATCTAATAAAATGTAGAGCGTTCCATCTAAAAATGAAGTTTTAATTGTACAAAAGTTCATAAAAATCGGATGAACGGTTTGCAACATATTTCGAGGTTTCCGTATGTTTATTGCACACTGTAAAAATATAATAGATTAATCATAGCGAGAACAACAAGGAGGATTGGGGGTTGGAAGGGGAAGGGAAAACATCTGCAGGCAATTTGTTTCATAATCTGGAGAGCCTAGGTATGATGAATGAGCGAGAGGAGTGGGATGTTCTAGGGTTTTGTGGCTGGACAGTAAAGGGATGCATACGCCCCGTGCCTCGCGTTGTTTAGCAAGGAACAATCAAGAGGCGAATTATAGCGGCTAGTTATTCAAAGCAAAATCCGTCGAAGTATCGGAAGAAAAGGGACAACTCCCCAACAGTGCGCCGATGAGCGAGAGAAGAAAGCTTTCTTGTGAGGATTGGCGAGTTGAATGGCTCTCTTTTGGATAGAATCAAGGATGTTAAGTGTCGAAGGTGATGCGCTCCCTAGATGTGGGAAGAGTACTTTAGGTTAGGTCTCATTTGGGAAACATAGAGAGTGTGTAGGTTGGAAGGGGAGGAGTATTTTCTGGCTCGAAAGAGAAAACCAAGCGTTTTTATTTGTTCAATAATAAAAAATAGTTGGTCCCGTTTTACAAGACCATATACGGTCTTGACAATCGCGTTGAGTCACTCCATATACAATAATAATGGACATTTATAGATAAAATTATCAAAAGGCCAAAACACATTTAAAATTTTTAAACTAATAAAATTGGGAATGATGGACCACTGCACAAAGCGACGCTGACGGACTAGGCAGAATGCGTACGCGAAGCCCCATCAGGTTGGTTTAGTATTTAGCATAACTATATCTGATTTATTATTAGTTAGGATAATAGGGATTAATGTATCTTTTATTAATGATTGAGTCAAAAACACTTGTGCCCTGTCAATAAGTAACATAAATTTTAAGCTTTCGCTTATTAAAACTCGGTTGTGCAAATAGTGGTCGAAAAATAAAGGAGGGTAATAAACAGATTCGTTTTCGTGGGCTTTATTTGCTTTAGCCGAGGCTTTAGTAAATTAATACCGAACGGAAAAAACTCGAACATAAATTTTCCGGGTGACGTAAAACATTCGTGAGAGGAAAAGGAAAGAAATACAAGCTCACTTCTGAACAAGTTGTTTGGCTAATGGTTGATTTTTCTAACACATGCGGTAAAATATAGCCCGATTTAAAAAAACAACTACACAGAAGAAACTGCGATGCTATTTTCAATAATAGTACTGTTTCTAAGCACTGTCACACTGTCACATTAGTTATATTAAAGATAATATTGTCTCAACAAAACATCATTGAAATAATCCAAAAAAAATATTGCTTTTAGTATAGACTTATTATTGGACTTCAAAAGTATACCTACTTCTTTAAAAACTATAATACCATTATTGCAATGACCAAAATACTACTGGAATCCAATAAATTTCTCTTATTCCTTGGAGTGTAGAATTGTTGGAGCCAAAATACACTGCTCAAAAAAATTAGAGGAACACTTCTTTGTATCTCTATAACTTCTATTGTGGAAATGATATACATATGAAACATTTAAATTTCTAAAGCCACATATGTTATCCTATTAAATAAATGAACTTAAGAATTAAGAATGCAATAATTATTAAGATATGATTAGGAATTTAAAAAAAAAATACAAAAATCAAAGTGGCGATAAAGTGACCTATGCTTAGTTTCGAGATTTAGTAGGCATGGTAACAGCAACATATTGTTGCAAAAGTCAATTAGTCATCACGAAAAATAAAATGCGGCATCTTAGTGAAGTTGAAGTTGCTCGTGCTGTTTCTTTGATTGAAAATGGGTTCCGTATCCGGCAAGTTGCAAGAATGTTTAATCGCAGTCCTTCTGTCATAAAACGTGTGTGGGATCGTTTTAGGGAAACTGGTCAGTACAAAAGACGCATCGGGCAAGGTCGTAAGAGGAAAACCACCCAAAATCAAGATCGATATTTAGTTCTTTCATCATTGCGTAATCGTATACTAACAGCAAATGATCTTCAAAGTGCTTTTAGGGTGACTCATGGACTAGATATTTCCGACCAGACTGTTAGAAATCGATTAAAAGAAGCTAACTTGAGACCCAGAAGACCCGTGCGAAAACCCATTTTGACAAGGCGTCACAAAATATGCCGTTTAAATTTTGCTCGTGAGCATATTAATTGGCAACTTCGACATTGGACACAAGTACTCTTCACCGACGAGTCAAGATTTCGTCTTACACGTTGTGATGGTCGAGCACGTGTTTACAGACGTCCCGGCGAACGGTATTCTGCTGCTGCAGTAAGAGAAGTGCAAAGGTTTGGTGGCGGGTCGATAATGGTTTGGGGAGGGATAAGTCTTGAAGGAAAAACCGACCTTGTGGTAATTCATGAAAGTCTAAACGCTCAACGTTATATCGATAATGTGCTAGAAGAACATGTTGTACCTGTAGCTTACGTTGTAGGTCCAAATTTCATACTGATGCAAGATAATGCGAAAGCACATACAGCAGCCATTGCCATAAACTTCCTACATGAACGAGGTATTCAAATCATGGATTGGCCTGCGATTAGTCCCGATTTAAATCCTATCGAACACGTTTGGGATTTGTTGGACAGACGCATTCGGAAGCGTCCAAATGCATTCCAAACTCTCCTGCACCTAGAAGAAGCCTTAATCGAAGAATGGGAAAGTATACCCCAAGAAAATATTCGAAGAATTATAAGAAGCATGCCAAGGAGGTGTCATGAAGTTATTCGTGCTGGTGGAGGACACACGAGATACTGATTCTCATACGAAGGGAATTCCACAAATGTTTTGCAAAGAAAATGCATCTATCGCCACTTTGATTTTTGTATTTTTTTTAAATTCCTAATCATATCTTAATAATTATTGCATTCTTAATTCTTAAGTTCATTTATTTAATAGGATAACATATGTGGCTTTAGAAATTTAAATGTTTCATATGTATATCATTTCCGCAATAAAAGTTATAGAGATACAAAGAAGTGTTCCTCTAATTTTTTTGAGCAGTGTATTAAACTATTTGATTGGAATACTTAAATATAATTGGGTGAAAAATAGCTATTTGTAGGCGGAGTGATTCAAATTACAATATATTTTATTAAACGAACAAGAACTACGGTTTAAATAAAAAATGTAAAAATTAAGTCAATAATCCTCAAATCATTTCAATTAAAATAAATACTCCTATAAAACATATAAGGTATTGGAGAAATAATAAAAAATATTAATTCCATGGGTCCTATTGTTGGCTGAAATATTATTTCTATTGCTCGCGGACATCCTTGGAGAGGTTAGAATTTTTCTTTGTTCGTTGAATAGTCGTTCGCCAAAAATAATAGATCTTTTGCAAGACTAGAGACTGGAGCAACTTATTTCAGTGTTTTATGATAAGTAAAACAAATCTAAAAAGCTTTGCAGTAATAAGTGTGTTTTTTTATTTGTAAATCTCTCTTGGTTAGTCTATTTTATATGACTGTTTACTCAGCCGATACGTATTGTTAAAAAACTATTAACATTAAATATGATCGCAAGTTTATTGTTGAATTTTTTCCCACCAAATCTAGCTGTAAATTTATGAGATTCGAATGCAGTGTCAATTTTTTTCCATCTAGCAACCTGTACCCATACAAGCCAAAGGAGACAGTTTTACAGAGAAGCTGATCCTATATTTGGAGTGAAATAAATATAAAAAGTTTACGGTGTCCGCGTCAGTGTGGTGTAATAAAATGTGTTCTTTTATATTTAAATATTTACAGAATATCTAAACAATGTATATTTAATTATACTAAATAAAAATTATTTTAAAATAATAAAACGTGTTTCATTTTTTTGAAATATAAGTATAATCGATGTAACAGAAATTCTTCATTATATCAAATAAGAGTAATAATTGTTCTTCACAACACGAATATGATTGAATTTAAATAAAAATGTTTTCTTCCTCTTTGAAGTTACATTAAATTAATTACTGTTGTAATTGAAACAATAATAGCTATTTTGCATCAAATGAGGTGCATATTCCTACAAATAAACTTCCATTGAAACCAATGATAGTTTGCATTGAATTTAGAACAGGGTATTACTGCCATCAAATAATTGTTTATTTGAATGTTCCATTAAAAACCAATGAAACCTTATATTTGAAGCAATCTTATAACCTATTGGTTAACAATGATAAATTAATCATTAAAATAAACCGAATTTGTATTGTTCAATACGGAATAGAGTGTGTCATTGAGTGAATGGGTATCCAATTCAATATACGATAGTGTTTTTCTATGTACAATCATAAGATTCAATACTTATTAAATTGGGAATAATATTCTCATATATTCACAAAAATATAATAAACTTATTAAGAATAGAGAATCAAACTAAGATATCTCTTTTTTAATAGAAATAATGTTAACCTTACTTTAAAAAATACATATTCTCTATAGGGAATATGCATGTCATCCAGATAAACCTATTTTTTAAGTTTATTATTTTCTTTGCGAATATATGAAAGAATATTTAACAAATATTCAACTATGGTTTTGGTTCGGGATACGACCACTGTAAAAATAACATTTTAAAGCAAATATCGGGATCAGTCTCTAGATTTTCACAATTTGACGTTATACGATTCACAGTCAGCTGCAAGTCGTGAGATTTTTAAAGAAGGTGTCAATTTCCTTTTCGATGTAGCCAAGAAATAGCTAAAAGTCTTACATGTTTTTACTAATAATAATTTGACTAGTCTTGGTTGAGAAGAAGATCGTTGTTAAAAGAAATTTAAACTGCCACGCCGTGGTTCCGACTACTTATATGTTGAATGCGGTCATAATTATTGCAATTAATTGCAATATTTATACTGATTTTATCGTATTTAAAATTCACAAAATTAGTCGGTCACAAATCGACTGGAAATAGTCGGTAAGTGCTAAAGTTTTATTGGTTCAAGTAAATTTAGTTCTTCTTGAACCCAAAGCAATGCCTACCTGACAGATCTCTGACAATAAATATTTTGAATTATGACCTATTTCCGGAACCATTGTTTGCCAGTGAGAAAAGATTTGGATCGTTTCCTGTTTCTCATCATTTGGCACAGTATGATTCACAGTAATAAAATTACCGATGCCCCCGATGAGACTTACTTACGTAGTATGTTTTTATACATACTTTAAAAACATCTATTATTTAATATTTACCAAAAAAATGCATGAACAAATGTACCGAGCTTGTTAAAGGGGAAACGAAGTCGCGATTTTAACAGGCTTCTTTAAAATTTAGATTTTTCTCAAAATCTTTTCATGTACTCGCGGCAGCTTGAACTTTAAATGTATTTCTCTCAATTCGCATCTAGAGACATTCAGTTCCAATCTATTCTGTTATCCACAAATTTATGCATTAAAAAATATTTATTACACTGCGAAATGATTCAGTAACGAGAAAAAGTTATATATATATATATATATATATATATATATATATATATATATATATATATATATATATATATATATATATATATATATATATATATATATATATATATATATATATATATATATATATATATATATATATATATATATATATATATATATATATATATATATATACATATATATATATATATATATATATATATATATATATATATATATATATATATATATATATATATATATATATATATATATATATTATTTCGATTATTAGCATTCATTTATGAAACAGGGTATTGCATAATTTATACAAAAACATTTTCAAACAAAAAAATGTTAAAATTCTGGTCGATCCCGATTCAATCCTGCCCGCAATTTTAGCAGGAATAAAAGTAATCCATCCTCGCTTGAACCTCATCTGAATGATGTAATCCCGTGAGCCGAGGCATTTTTTTCTTGTCATTAAGGATCCGAATGTCGTTTTAGAAATCCCAGATAATTGGAACGTTTTTATACACGGCCAGTAAAAATTGTACCCAAATTTAGTGGAAATTCACAATTTATCTTTTTATACACGTATTTTTGTGACAATGTGATTTTGTCCACACAAATCACAAAATAATCATTTAGAGGCTGGCCTTGTATGACTGATATTTCAATTTACTATAAATCTCATTTCCAAAACTACAATTTTTTTAAAAATGAGCTGTTATCTGAAAATATACTGCAGGGCGGCGATAAGAAAACATGCGGCGATAATACAAGACATAAATCTATATCTACAGCATAAAAAACAAATAAATTGAGATATATGTATTTCCAAAACAATTTAGTTGCGATAAAAACACAATTGCGGGAAAATCCTCAATTTAAAATAGAAAATTCGATTTAGTGGCAGCGGGAAACAAGGCGGGAAACCAAGAACAAATTTTATAGGAGATTTAGTGGCTGATAAAACAGTATCTAAATTTAGACGAAATTTAATATGTACCCCTGACCGCGAAACGAACAGAACATAATCTGTCACCATAAATTCCCAATCACAATTTTAAAAGTTTTAAAGCCTCTGTGAAACCCAGTGGCGGGCTTATTAGCCGATTCAAGAGGGTACAAAGTGTAACGCTTTTCTCAAGTACCTGGGTACTTTAATTTGCATTCGATCGTCACTTTGTCCGTTAATGGTTAATGTATATAGTAACGGTAACGGTTAATGTGGTGGAAGTGGCAATGGTTAGCTAAACAAGAAATACATCTTTAATTCAATTTACGAATCCGAGGACTAATGGGGAAAATTTTGTGGTATGCGCTCAAAACAGATTTAATGATCATTTCCGGAGGTCACATCGTACGCGATATATATATATATATATATATATATATATATATATATATATATATATATATATATATATATATATATATATATATATATATATATATATATGACTATATGACGTACTTTCTGCGTCTGAAGAGAATGGAAATGTAGTCTATTGACAACGGATTTAAAGGATTGGAGGTTTGGAAGGGAAAACATCTGCAGGCAAGTTGTTCCATAATCTGGAAACCCTGGGTATGAATGAGCGAGAGAAGTGGTCTGTTCTAGGCTTTTGCAGCTGGACAGTAAAGGGATGCATACGTAACGCGCCTCTTATTATTCTATTAAGAACAGTCGAGGGGGGAACAATACCGGCTAGTTCTTCAGAGCAAAATCCGTGGAAGTACCAATAGATGAGGAATAAATCCCCAACAGCGCGGCGATGAGCGAGAGAAGGGAGTTTTCTTTTGAGGATTGGGTCATTGATGAGTCCAATGGCTCTCTTTTGGATAGAATCAAGGATGTTAAGTGTCTAAGGTGATGTCGCTCCCCAGATATGGCAGTAGTACTCTAAGTTAGGTCTTATTTGGGAAACATAGAGCCTGTATAAGTTGGAAGGGGCGAAGTAATTTCTGACTCGAAAGAGAAAACCAAGCTTTTTAGCTGCCGATGTGGCTTCTGATGAAGTAATGTGTTTGTGCCAGCTGAGATTATATTCGAAAGCGATGCCAACAAGATCGAACGTTTCATTGTTCTGTAGGGTTGGGTCATCCATGTGGACGGGGTAAGCGTTGCCAGATTTTTTGCGTGACAGCAACGTCATTAATGTGAAAAAGAAATAGGGTTGGTGCCAGGACCGAATTTTGGGGGACGCCAGCATTAATGGGATGAAAGTTAGATGAGTGATCGTCAACAACAGATATACGCCGATTAGAGAGGAAGCTACTGATCCAGGTACATAGTTTGGTAGGAAGACCGTAAGAAGGTAGTTTGTTGAGGAATGCGGCATGCCATGCTTGGTCAAAGGCCTTGGAAATATCAAGAGCAACAATCTGAGATTCGCCATGAAATTCGGGAGACTTGTTCCAGTTATGTGTGACAAAGCTAAGGAGATCAGCTGTGGATGTTTGGTGACGAACTGTCTGTCATGGATGATTTTGTGTTTTTCTAAATATTTTAGAATTTGCAAGTTGATCGCTTTCTTCATAACTTTGTTGACAACACAGATAAGAGAGATAGGTCTATAATTGTATGGAAGAGACTTGGAACCTTTCTTCGGGACAGGCTGCACACGAGCGATCTTTCAGCTATCTGGGAAAATACCCTTGTCATAAGAGACATGGAAAATTCTAGTTAAGGTGGGTGCAAGTTCTGGAGCGCATTTTTTAAGAACAATTTCTGGTATGTCATCCAAACCAGAGGACTTTTTGGTGTCAAGGTTTAGAAGAATTTTTTAATCTTGTTTGACCTTAAGTATTATGTCAGGCATTTTGTGGGGCACAGACGTAGCGGTTGGAAGGGCGGCATTGGTGGGAGGGATCAGGTTGGGTTTGTTAATTGGCAGCAAATTATTTGGTAAATAGTTCAGCTTTCCTTAAGAGGTGAAGATAATTTCTTTGTCAGAGGTCAGGGGAGGAAAAGTCCTTCTACAGAAGTTTTGATTAATCTTTTTGGCAAGTGACCAGTAAGATTTGCTGCCGTTGGGACAGGAAAGCACTTTATCTTTTATGCGGTTGCTGAAAGCATTTTTGGACTCTAAGATAGTTTGGTTGTATTGATTTCTTGCCTCAATGAAAATTTGGCGATTTTCGGGTGTAGGATTTTGAAACCATTTGTGAGCTTGGACTTTCTAGCTTTATCACAGACCTTGGAGAACCGTGGCTTCTGATATTATATATATATATATATATATATATATATATATATATATATATATATATATATATATATATATATATACATGTTATAAATAACCTTTATTATTTTTTTCTTGGGAATAGACTGACAATTAAAACAATTTTTAACACAGCGTTTCACATATTGGCATCCACCAGGCAATGGAATACTCATGGGTGGTCTTTTCCGGTGTATAGTATATATAGTCCGCCACTGATCAGACTCAGTGTTATCCATATCCGGGAATATGCAACGTCTATGTAAAGGGATTTGCCACGAATGGGAGGTGCCGTAAACATATCAGTAAAGACGCGTGGCAGTCGCGTGTGCGATAAACCTAAATCGCACTGTAATGCGATTGTAATGACTTGGACATGCGATGCACATGTGTTGACACGTATCGCTTCAATTGGAATAAAATAGCGTGATTGTAATGTTGTTTTGATGACGACGTCAACTTTGGAGAATTTTCTGCTTCGATAGCAACATCGTTAACACGATTCTTATGTGATAAAGTGCATGCCTTAGAATTTTTGTACCCTACTTTTGTTCCTAACATAAAAACTTATGCTCTGGTTGTTTTCTTCTTCATATAGGAATATACAGGGTGCTACAAATTCGAGTCTTTGTATGGGGATCTCGGTAACCTTAAGAGATACGAAGACGGTTAAATTGTGGCAAAGTTGCGCAATTTGATGCTGAAATATAAGCTATTTAGAAGATTAAGAAATTCCGGTTACTTCCGGAGATATTCGAAAAAAAAAACAAAATTTAGCAGAATTTCTTTTGTTTTTGCCTACGCGAATTTGAAGAGATATTTATTATCCTCTTCAAGATGAAATAATTAGTTTTTTAATCTGACGTTTCGGGTTTCTAGGATTATCGTCAACTTTATTTTTTTAATACGGACCTGCACTTTTTATTTCATTTTTGGAAGGCTTTTGGCATCCTGAATTTACTAACGTATTGCACTCACTTTTTAAAGTGGTATTAATGGTAATCTCCATGGATTTATTATAATAAAGATTCGATGTCCGTATACTGTGAGCGTATCGAACGTGAAGCCTTATATTTTGTTGTTTGTTATTCTCTTGGGGGAACAGTTTACGAACTACGAACATAGACAAGACTACGAATTACTACGTAATTGAATCAAGAATGGTAGTAGAAAGAGATAAAATAGCATTGGAGTGTTGGAGCTCAGAAGTATTGCTGTCTGTGCTGGTTGTTTAGGAAAACGGCTGAACCTCGGTCTGAACACTCGGTTACACGTACGTCTTTGTCTAATGAACTAGAAAAGAAAAAGTGCGACGTATAGATTTATATATGACTCGGAGCGACTTTAAATAAACACCTTTAGAAATAACATAACCTATAAATAATAAAACTTTTTAACTTAAATTTATTATTATTTAGCAGAAAAATAAAATATTTTAGGGCTTTTATTACTTTTAGTAAATCTTGTGATGCTTCTAACGTACTTTTTGTACAAAAATACAAGGTAAAATAAGATGTGGCCAATGTTTACAAATTGTGTTTACAATGTCGTTTAGAATGGTTTGTTTAGGCTTCAAAGAATGTTACATCATCCCGTATGCAGTCTTAATAAATCCATGGGAATCTCCATAGATGCCCTATGTGTTAGACTGTTAGACAAAGATGCTATATTGATATTTACCAAATACTACTTTTCTTATGATATAAGAGTGTCAGGAGTGTTTAATGGATATTTCGCTGGATAGACTACCATACCTTTGGTTTAAGCCTCAGCAAGGTGGTGCATCCCCTTATAATCGAAGAACGGTGCATGAATTCCTAGACAGCTTCCAGAAAGATGGATAGAATACCGAGGTGTGATAGAATGGCCTGCGCGATCTCCTGATTTACTCCTGCTGATTTTTTTCTGTGGAGAGCATTAAAGGACATAGTTTACAAGGTTCTGATTAATAATTTACCCAAGCCAGAATCAAAAATAGTCCTTATTTTATTTTTATTTTTCATTTTACGGTTTTCTTGTTCTGCACTAGCAAAGGCGTTAATCTTTACATTTACTAGGTACCTATAGTACCTACCTATGGACCGAAGAAATTGCCCATTTTTTACTATCAACGAGATCCCCTTACTGGCCCTCCTTATCTTGGACACCGTATATATATATATACATACATATATATATATATATATATATATATATATATATATATATATATATATATATATATATATATATATATATATATATATATATATATATATATATATATATATATATATATATATACATATATATATATATATATATATATATATATATATATATATATATATATATATATATAAATATATATAAATGCGAAGATTTACTTCTTCGCTAGTGCAGCGAAAAGGCCGTGAATGAAAAATAAAAATAATGAGGACTATCTTTGATTCTGGTCTGGGTGACCTCCTGCTATCGATTTCTGGGCCCTTACCCATCAGCGGGCAGGCTTACACCCAGGGTGGCTGAAGAACAGACCACGATTTGACCAGAATCAAAGAGAGTCCTTATATCCAAAATGTTCGGAAAGGATGGGTAAGATGTAGTGGCTCGCGCCAACTAGTTCACCCAGTGTTGCTCCAAAAATGTTTGGCTGCTAACACAATAATACTCGAAAGTATGTCGATGTCGATTTTCTCGACGTCGACGGTACAAATGCACCATTGTACAACAATAGTAGAAAAATGAAAGATTTCTTGGCCTATAGGTAATATAATAAATGTAAATGCGAAGATTTACTTCTTCGCTAGTGCAGCGAAAAGGCCGTGAATGAAAAATAAAAATAATGAGGACTATCTTTGATTCTGGTCTGGGTGACCTCCTGCTATCGATTTCTGGGCCCTTACCCATCAGCGGGCAGGCTTACACCCAGGGTGGCTGAAGAACAGACCACGATTTGACCAGAATCAAAGAGAGTCCTTATATCCAAAATGTTCGGAAAGGATGGGTAAGATGTAGTGGCTCGCGCCAACTAGTTCACCCAGTGTTGCTCCAAAAATGTTTGGCTGCTAACACAATAATACTCGAAAGTATGTCGATGTCGATTTTCTCGACGTCGACGGTACAAATGCACCATTGTACAACAATAGTAGAAAAATGGAAGATTTCTTGGCCTATAGGTAATATAATAAATGTAAATGCGAAGATTTACTTCTTCGCTAGTGCAGCGAAAAGGCCGTGAATGAAAAATAAAAATAATGAGGACTATCTTTGATTCTGGTCTGGGTGACCTCCTGCTATCGATTTCTGGGCCCTTACCCATCAGCGGGCACGCTTACACCCAGGGTGGCTGAAGAACAGACCACGATTTGACCAGAATCAAAGAGAGTCCTTATATCCAAAATGTTCGGAAATGATGGGTAAGATGTAGTGGCTCGCGCCAACTAGTTCACCCAGTGGGTAAGGGCCCAGAAATCGATAGCAGGAGGTCACCCAGACCAGAATCAAAGATAGTCCTCATTATTTTTATTTTTCATTCACGGCCTTTTCGCTGCACTAGCGAAGAAGTAAATCTTCGCATTTACATTTATTATATTACCTATAGGCCAAGAAATCTTCCATTTTTCTACTATTGTTGTACAATGGTGCATTTGTACCGTCGACGTCGAGAAAATCGACATCGACATACTTTCGAGTATTATTGTGTTAGCAGCCAAACATTTTTGGAGCAACACTGGGTGAACTAGTTGGCGCGAGCCACTACATCTTACCCATCCTTTCCGAACATTTTGGATATAAGGACTCTCTTTGATTCTGGTCAAATCGTGGTCTGTTCTTCAGCCACCCTGGGTGTAAGCCTGCCCGCTGATGGGTAAGGGCCCAGAAATCGATAGCAGGAGGTCACCCAGACCAGAATCAAAGATAGTCCTCATTATTTTTATTTTTCATTCACGGCCTTTTCGCTGCACTAGCGAAGAAGTAAATCTTCGCATTTACATTTATTATATTACCTATAGGCCAAGAAATCTTCCATTTTTCTATAAATATATATATATATATATATATATATATATATATATATATATATATATATATATATATATATATATATATATATATATATATATATATATATATATATATATATATATATATATATATATATATAGTACCGTTTCAACTTCATGTGTTTATGTTTCGTATGGATGTATTTTAGAACGTTTTTAAAGTTTTTAAATGTGGTGTCTTTTTGTAAATATTATGTCATTTTGACCACCCTATCTTTCAATAGGAAATAACCTTTTTATGAATAAAAATTACACTGATGAAGGCAAAAGTGTTGCCGAAACGTTTGAAATAAAAAATATGAGGTAGACTTACTGAATTTTGTTGAACCAAAAAAACCCAAGAAAAAAAAATTTATAAAGAATATATTTGAATGGTTCAAGAATCTAGTATATTAGTATATATATATATATATATATATATATATATATATATATATATATATATATATATATATATATATATAATTTATTGATATTTAAAAATATAATTTTATATTATGTATACACGATTTAGTGTTCCAAAAATCAGTTAATCAATTTGCGTTCCCACAATAAACTAATACATATTAAGAAAATGGAAATGCCGCTCTATTTTTCGTCGTCATCAAAATTTTTGTTGGCAAAGGAAAACAGAAATAGAGCCATAAACAACCACACCACGTCATATTTTTCCACAGAGAATAGTCAAGAATGATGCAAGGGTGCGAATTATGATGCCTTGTAACAATATAAACTTAGCTTGAAGACATATATTTCTTTAAATAAAATCATGTTTTGTAAACCGATAGATGGATGTGTGTGTTTTATATTGAAACTTAAACGTGTTCAGACTAGCAACTGAAAATCAGTTTTACCAAGCATGGAGAAATATTTTTTATGTAATGTCCTTCCTTTTATAGCGCCATCCTTCAAATTAACAACCGCTTAGAGTTAACTTGACTAGAGAAATAAAACTACATAAAAATATAATAAATGACAGGAGGAGTCCTAAAAACTTTTTCTGTAAATGCCTTGAGAGTTGTATGAACTTTAACTCAGTCATAGTGCTTTTGTTAGATGTCTAAATTTTAATTAAACATGGATATAATGAGCTTGTTATGTCATTTCACAGTGTCGGATTAACCCTATGGCAAATTAGGCAAGTGCCTAGGGCTCCGATTTGGCTGGGGGCCCCAAATGATCCCCGAATCCGAATCACGAGTTTATTTACACCGGCCGGCATAATTCACTGAATTTCATGTACACACAGAAAAACACTGTCGTATATTATTGAATTGGATACCCATTCACTCAATGACACACTCTATTCCGTATTGCACAACACAAATTCGGTTTATTTCAATGATTAGTTGATCATTGTTAACCAATAGGTTATAAGATTGCTTGAAATATAAGGTTTCATTGGTTTTTAATGGATCGTTCAAAAATAACAAGTGTTTGATGCCAGTAATACCCTGTTCTAAATTCAATGCAAAATATGATTGGTTTCACTAGAAGTTTATTTGTAAGTATATGCACCTCATTTGATGCAAAATAGGTATTATTGTTTCAATTACGACAGTAATTAATTTAATGTAACTTCAGTAACTTCCAATAGAAAGAAATCATTTTTGTTTAAATTCAATCATATTCGTGTTTTGAAGAACAATTACTCTTATTTCATATAATGAAGCATTTCTATTACATCAATTATACTTATATTTCAAACAAATGAAACACGGAAACACGCTTTATTATTTTAAAATAATTTTTATTTAGTATTATTAAACATACATTGTTTAGACATTCTGTAAACAATTACTGCATTCGAATCTCCTAAATTTACAGCTAGATTTGGTGGAAACCATGTCTAAAAAATACAAATTCAACAATAAACTCGCGATCATATTTAATGTTAATAGTTTTTTAACAATACGTATCGGCTAAGTAAACAGTCATATAAAATAAACTAACCACTAGAGATTTACAAATAAAAACACACTTATTACTGCAAAGCTTTTTAGATTTGTTTTACTTACCATATAACACTGAAATAAGTAGCTCCAGCCTTGCAAAAGATCTATTATTTTTGGCGTACGGCTATTCAATGAACAAAGAAAAATTCTAACCTCTCCAAGGGTGTCCGCGAGCAATAGAAATAGTATTTCAGCGAACAATAGGACTCATTGAATTAATATTTTTTATTATTTCTCAAATACCTTAAATGTTTTAAAGGAGTGTTTATTTTCATTGAAATGATATAAGGATTATCGACTTAATTTTTACATTTTTTATTTAAACCGTAGTTCGTTTAATAAAATATGTTGTAATTTGATTCACACCGCCTACAATTTTTCGTCCAATTATATTTAAACATTCCAATAAAATAGTTTGATATTTTGGCTCTAACAATTCTACACTCCAAGGAATATTAGAAATTTATTGGATTCCAATAGTATTTTGGTCATTGAAATAACGGTGATATAGTTTTCAAAGAAGTAGGTATACTTTTGAAGTCCAATAATAAGTCTATATTTAAAGCAATATTTTTTTTTTTTATTTCAATGATGTTTTGTTGACACAATAGTAACAAATTAAACTAATATAACTAATGTGACAGTGGTCAAAAACAGTGCTATTATTGAAAATAGCATAGCAGTTTTTTCTGTGTAGCGACGCTATACTATAACTGGACGGTGTTATGCAAAAATTGTCTAATCCACAAAACGATAATCATTTTTATAAATACAAGCCTATACCTGAATCTATAAATTTGTTGTAATGTGGCAATGCAGCTTAGCTTACTGTCGACAGCCCACCAATAATATCGCTTTCGGGGCGCACGTGGTTGTCAATGCCGCCGCGCCGGGTGTCGGGTTGTCTGGCTCACTAATTTAAATCTGACCAATTTATTATTAATACAATATTCGCGATACATTTATACATTAAATATAAGCTTACCTAATTTTATTTTAAGATATTTAGGTAATTATTAATAATAATATTAATAATTGTAACTGTGCCTATTAAACATTAAAACCTACTAATGAGGACTTTGACAACAAGTTGGCAACGCAGCTGCAGCATCCACTCCGTCTATCGACTTAAAACTGCGAACCTGCGCTCTAGGTTGTGTATTTTCGCGAGATCCCGTTGATCTACCTTGAACAGCGTGTCACGTGTATGTTACTTAATATATAATGCAGGTATCACGTGACTTCTAGCCCCCGGCCGTTCACAGTTGGTCAACGGGATCTCGCGAAAAATACCCTTTTTTCTCGTCGATGTCGATATGTCAAATTTAATTGCCTACATAACAACAGAATTTCTATTTCAAATTGTTCAAAAACTTTGGTAAAGAGCTACGAGGTACCAAAAATACTGCTTAGTGCTTTGGTGTTTTGTGTTATTTGTAAAATACTTTCATTTGTGTATGTGGTAGTACTGTTCTGTTAGAGAGCCGTTAATCCATAAGAAGTGTTGAGGATGAGAATCTAAAATGGCACATTGTGGGGAATGTTAATTGGATTAAACCCTCTAACTTGAGAGCTCACGTTAAAAGGAAACATCCAGGTACCTACATTTCTATTATGCAATATGCAATAACTAGTGTTTCTATCGTAAATAATTTTTGTTTGAGATAAACTAGATATATAATTGCACCAATAACTAGAAATCCATTTGGTTCTGGTACCTAATTATTATTCATGTAGTAAGTTTGTAAGTTTGGTAATCTAGGGTTTCATGTTACTGTTTCATAGGTACGTAGTAACTACAGTACCTGTTTTATATTTTTTGCGGTGTTTATTTGTAGGTAAATACTTTCTTGGCAAAACTAGGCACATTATTAAAAAACCTTTTTTGATTAAAAAAGTGTATTTTGCTTGTCGCGTTGATATCGCTAGTTGCCCACAAAATTTTGACCCACCTGTAAAAAAAACTCACGGGCCGCGGCTGATTCATACTTGATTCGAAATCAATGATAACAACAAATACAGTTCTTTATTTAAAGCATTAAGTACAAACATACATAATATTTCTTTTAAAAAATCTTAAGTTTTTTAAAAAAATCGTTTTAAAATTTAAACATCTCATCATAATCAACCACGTATTCGCTTTAATTAAAAAAATAAAACTCAAGCAATATTCCAGCCGTTAAACGTCCATTCCTTAAAAATCTGGCCCGAAAATCTCGTTTACTAAGCTTGCAATAGGTGTTAGTATATATTGGCAGAAAACTCCAGATAAAATGAAAAAGTAATTTTCTTGGAAGAGAATTCATGGCAAACTCCGTTCAATCATTTTCGCATTAGCATCAAGTTAGCGCTTGCCGTCATGTGACCGCCCCCTTGCGCGATTCCCCCCAGTTTCGGTGTGCTCCCCTCTCGGCCCTGCTGCTGATCCCCTTGGTCATAGACATCTGTGATTTTTTTTAGGGGGGTTGGGGAGGGCTTAAAATGTACCTAATTAAGAGTTTAAGAAAAAACAAATGAGCGAAAATGATATTTATACAGAAATGAATGGAATGTTAGAAATGGTCAAGTTTCTTTTAAACTTTAACGTTCAGATATACTAAAAAGGTTTAAGATTTAGTACAGGTTTAAATTAAGATCTTCCAGTTACTCAGTTAGGTTTTGACCGATATTTCCTGTCATTATAAATAAGTCGTCATTCAAAACTTATGAGTTATTCTAGTATTTCAGCAATTTGCTTGGTTTCCAAATGTTTTTCATATTGGAACGTTTTGCTACTCGTAAAACGATTTTAGTTCCATTATTGGGAAAAATGGAAGGTGGTAGAGGATATCTGGAAGGTGGTAGAGGATATCTGGAAGGTGGTAGAGGATTTCTGGAAGGTGGTAGAGGATTTCTTCCTCGACCGAGGTGGTACCGCCCCACACATCCTCTTAAAGGGCTGGTGAAGTCCCTAAGGATGTTTCCAGCTCTGGATGTGTGAGTCGGATTTCCCCAGTACAACCACGATACATAGTAAATGTTAAAAGTTAATAATTATTTGATGTCAATTATACCCTATTCTAAATTCAATGCAAACTATCATTGGTTTCACTAGAAGTTTATTTGTAGAGGAAAGGAACCAAATTTGAGATAGGTGCCTAATTTGAGATAGTTGTTTTCTAACTATACAGGGCACGCCATCTAGTTAGAAACAATAAAAACTGATTGTTTCCAACTGTAAACGTAGAGGGAAGGCGCTTGTAACGTACATGTGGTATTCGTTTGTTAATGGTGGACCAGAGTAGTCCGTTCAGTGGTTGGAAAGTTTTACATCGATTGTTTTGGTGCAAAAAAAAATACCGAAGGTAAGTCGAAACTGAATATTTGCTATTAAAACCTTAAAATATAAGCTTGTTGCTTAATTTTGCGCCATAGAACATCATTATTTTAATATCCATTTCCTAAAAATGGCGGCTTTAACTGTAATATAAGAAGTTCCTAATTTGAGACACTGTGGTTTGCCTAATTTGAGAGTATCTCAAATTAGGAACCATATATATTTAGTACTTTATAAATACACATTTCTGTTTACTTACTTTCACGTAATACCAAATATTTTTTTTGCAGATGTCACAATCTAAACGTAAGAAATGGAACCCCGAAGATATGATTAAAGCTGTTGAAGCAGTAAAATCTAAACAAATGGGTTATTTAAAGGCGTCCAAGATTTATGGAGTACCTAGGGGCACAATTGAAAGATATGTTAAGTCCAATAAACCGCTAAAGGAACTTGTTACTTTACCCATTGGACGAAAGACAGTTCTTCCTCTTGAGCTTGAAAATGAGCTAGTAAAATATGCACTTGCCATGGAAGAAAGATTTTTTGGTTTGAGGACACGTGATATAAAGCGATTGGCTTTTCAACTTGCCATTAGAAATGGTATAAACCATCCCTTTAATTCCAATAGTCAGTCAGCTGGTAAAAAATGGCTCCGCTTATTCTTGAAAAGACATCCAGAACTCTCCATGAGAACGCCTCAAGGAATGTCTGCAGCTAGGGTTAAATCATTTACACCTGATAATGTTTCAAAGTTTTTTAACCTTTATGAGACCGAACTAGAGAAAATTGGATACGCTTACCACCGAATTTTTAATGTAGACGAAACGGGCATCACCGTAGTTCAACATAAGCATAGTAAAGTGCTTTCCATGAGAGGAAAAAAGCAAATATCATCGTTAACATCAGCAGAAAGGGGTAGTTTAATAACAGTTATTACCTGCATGAATGCAACTGGTGTATTCGTTCCGCCCTTAATAATCTTTCCACGAAAAAACATGAAGTTAGAACTAATGATGGGCGCTCCGCCTGGTGCCATTTATGCTTGTCATCCTTCCGGCTGGGTACAAACCGATATTTTCACGAGATGGTTGGATCACTTTATTAAATTTACTAAACCCACTGCTTCTGACCCGGTCATATTGGTTCTGGACGGTCACTATTCGCATACGAGAAACGTTGATCTTATAGATTTGGCAAAACAAAATAATGTAGTTATAATTTGTCTACCTCCCCACTCCACGCACAAGATGCAGCCGCTCGACGTCGGATTTATGTCTCCATTAAAAACATATTATGCTCAAGAGGTAGAAAATTGGCTTCGTGATAATAAACTGAGCACCGTTTCTCCATATGCAGTCGCTGGACTATTCTCTAAGGCATACAGCAGGGCTGCTACTATGGAAATATCTTCAAATGCTTTTCGCAAAACTGGATTGGTGCCTTGCAACCGCAATATTTTTCGCAGCCATGATTTTGGTATCCACACAGACCAAAGTTTACATGATGATCCCATTCCTAGCACCTCTACACAAACACCAATCCAGCAAAACATTCACCCAGGAGAGCGAACTCCTTCACCATCACAATACACCCAGATATTGCCTCAAGAAAGAACCCCAGGCCGAACTATAAATATCCCTGAAGATAAAAATACTCCGCCTAAAAAAATAACATTATTTCAGGAAAAGACATTAGTTTCACCAGTGGAAATATGCCCCTTGCCTGTTTACAATAAAACGGAACCTAGAAAAAATGCTGGAAAAGCTTGCGTTATTACTTCAACTCCATACAAGGAGGAGTTAGAAAATCAACAAAAAAATAAAAAGGTTCCTAAACTAAAAGAGATAACACCAACATTATCGGGAAAAGGAAAACAAAAAGCTCTACAAAAAAATATAAAAATTGGAGGAGCTTTAACATCCAAGAAAGCCCGTAAACGGAAACCTTCCTCAAGCTCAAGCTCAGATGGCGCGGAAAGTCCTATTTTGGCAGATTCCTCCGATGAAAGTGGGGAGAGTGACGCAGAATGCTTATTTTGTTCTGGTCATTTTTCTGAAGATCGCAATGGAGAAAAGTGGGCAAAATGTGTTAAATGCTTTCGATGGGCACATGAGGACTGTGGGGAACTACACACCAGTACATTTACATGTTCTTTTTGCACAAAAAAAAATTTTTTGAAGTAGTATCTTAATTTAGGGCACTGCCTCATATTTAGCACCCATAGTGTCTCGAACTAGGGCACCAGTTTTTTTTATTTCCAAATTACACTTTTTTGTATTTTTATATACATTTAACTAGTTTAGTTACTTTTTGTGTAAATAATAGTATAGTTTACTAGTAAACAGTATAACCTTATGGCAATAGAAAAAGGAATATATTGTTTAACAAAAATGCGTATGTTTTTTGATTTAGAAAAAAAGTGTCTCAAATTTGGTTCCTTTCCTCTAAGAATATGCACCTCATTTGATGCAAAATAGCTATTATTGTTTCAATTACAACAGTAATTAATTTAATGTAACTTCTAATAGAAAGAAAACATTTTTGTTTAAATTCAATCATATTCGTGTTTTGAAGAACAATTACTCTTATTTAATATAATGAAGAATTTCTATTACATCAATTATACTTATATTTCAAACAAATGAAACACTCTTTATTATTTTAAAATAATTTTTATTTAGTATTATTAAACATACATTGTTTAGATATTCTGTAAACATTTAAAAATAAAAAAACACATTTTATTAACACCACACTGACGCTAACACCGTAAACTTTTTATATTTATTTCACTCCAAATATAGGATCTGCTTCTTTGTAAAACTGTCTGCTTTTGGCTTGTATGGGTACAGGATGCAAGATGGAACAAGTTTCACGCATAACACTGCTCGAATCTCCTAAATCTACAGCTAGATTTAGTGGAAACCATGTCTAAAAAATAAAATTTAACAATAAACTTGCGGCCATATTTAATGTTAATAGTTTTTTTAACAATACGTATCAGCTGAGTAAAAAGTTCTATAACAGACGGGCCAAGAGAGATTTACAAATAAAAAAACAAACTTATTCTTGCAAATCGTTTAGATTTGTTTTACTTACCATAAAACACTGAAATGAGTTCCCCAGTCAAAAAAATCTATTATTTTTGGCGTATAACGCAATAAACTAACAGGCTGCAAACTTAAACGACGATTGAACGAACAGATACCAAGAGCACAATTTTAACAACTCCCTCCGCGAGCAATAGAACCCATTGAATTAATAAGTACTGTTCCCACATATGGGGAGCGGCATCACCTATGATACTTAACATTCTTGATTCAAAACAAAAGAGAACCATTCGACTTATCAATGACCCAGCCCTCACAAGAAAACTCTTTTTTCTCGCTCATCGCCGCGCTGTTGGAAATTTATTCCTTTTCTATCGGTACTTCCACGGATTTTGCTCTGAAGAACTAGCCACTATAATTTCCCTCTTGACTGTTCCTAACAGAACAACAAGAGGCGCGTTACGCATGCATCCCTTTACTGTCGACGGTGTCGAGCTACAACGGCCTAGAATATCCCACTTCTCTCGTCATTCAAACCTAGGGTCTGCAGATTATGGAACAAGATGTCTGCAGATGTTTTCCCTCCCCCTCCCAACCTCCAATCCTCTAAATCCCGGGTCTCAATAGACATTTCCCTTCTCTTCAGACGCCCACGGTACGTTAGTACTTATGCTTGAAGCATTCGTGGACTGTCTCAGATACAAAAGATCTTATTAACCAAACCTTAAATAATGTCTAGCTGTTGGAAATTCTGAGGACCGAAAAAAATTGGGCGGGTACTTAGAGTACCGACTAAAGGGTTCGAAACTTCGCAAGAATCACCTTTACCTATGCACTAAAATTTCTTCCATATTTTTCCGATTTTCCACAGAGCAATTTGTTACCCTTACTCAATTCTTTTTGATTCGGTGTTTGCTGGACCCACGTCAAATCAAAGTGGCCGTGACTAAGCAATACCTTATATAAGGGTTTCAGTGGTTAAAACAGCCCTTTTTTGTCGGACATCAATTATAGACGCGACACCCCGTAAAAGTGACAGGCAGTTTTATTGCCTTTTATATCAAAATCAAATAAATTTTTAACGCACAATTAAAGTGTTATAAAGGCATATTATTTGTACTGCTACTGCAACTTTACTATATACAGCATATCTGCAGACTGATAGACATATCAATATGCCATTATTTTTCGTCATAATAATTTTTTAGTAATTTATTTCTTGCATGATGACGAAATTTACAGTGAGAGTCGCAACGTCGCGCGTCGTCTGGTTCATTGGTAGACCTAAATTTCCAAAAGCGAAATTTTAGAGAATAGTTTATCTAAGAAAAGCACGGAAACAAATTTTCCCCCGTGTTGCCAGTTTGTAAGTTATTTCAGAAACACCTATTTTATTAAATGGCAACAACGCATTTTTTTTACAAATTTTGATACATCTCGTAATTCTAAAAAAATACAAAAAGTAAAAATTGTTGAGTAGAATAGCAGTTTATGAGCTATTGGCGTAATGCTAAAATGGCCAAATTTAAAATGCGTTTGTAAGAGTATTTTTTTTTTCATTTTTCTTAGATTAAAAGCAAAATAACTGTAAATAAACAAAAGTTTCTACTATTACTTTGAAAATACCTAAAAAATTAAAATTCATTTAGTTTTAATAATTATTGTATTACATTAATCCTCGCAATATGTATTTAATCAAAATTTAAACGCCAATAGCTTGTAAACTGCTATTCTAATCAAAAGTTTTTACTCTTTGTGTTTTTTTAGAATCACGAGATGTATCAAAATTTGTCAAAAAAATGCATTTTTGCCGTTTAAGAAAATATGTTTTTCTGAAACAACTTACAAACTGGCAACACTGGGGAAAATTTGTTTCGTATTTATCTTAGTTGGGCTGTTCTCTAAAATTTCGATTTTAGAACTATACGTGTATCTCTTTAAATAAAAAAGTTAACCAAGGTCAGGTTTTAAAAAAGTAACCCTGTATAGAGAAGAAAAAGATTTTCGAAAAGTGTCCGAAAATTTTTGGGGGACTAGGATAACGAGGAAGCAGACCGTTTAGCCAGAATGCGCCTAGCAAGAGATTGAAAGACTTACCTACGCATAAGTTCGCAGCATGCTGGAGGAGGCAGGGCTCCAGGAAGGAGGCAAGTCTATAAGGGGCACAAATGGATAGCCTGCCACATAAGGGAACTTGGTTCATTCAGTAGAAAAGATCTTCGGATCATAGCTGATTGGCAGGTCATTATAATCCGCAATGACAACTCTGCTGCGATATGTAGCACCCGCAGGGAATGATTTGAAAGGAAAGTGGTAAGATGGAGAAGACCCCTAGAAAGAAAACCGAGTACCTTGAGTTAAATGGAGAAGAAAAAGCAGAACACAATGGACGGGTGATGATTCTGGATGCAGGTGGTGTCTAGAAATTGTCTCCCATATTCTTAGCGAGTGACCATTTCGAAAACACAACGTTAACACCGGAGGACATTAAGCAGATTCGGCGAATGAGGTTGTTGAAATTCACAACGGCAAGTGTTAGTGAGGCCTAATCTTGAAATTTCATCACGATCGCCACTGAATTCACCCATTTATTCATCATTCACTCAACCCAAGCCAAATAAGTAAGTAATTTAAAAACTTTCTAATAACGTATACACAAAACGTACTTCAAAAAGGTCAAACCTTATATTGTTGCAGCAGGAAAGTTCACATATCCGTCAAAAACAGAACTATAACCGGGGAATATAAAAACCGGGCAAGATCATAAGGGAAAGAAATGAAAATTTAGTCGGTTATAAAAGTTTAGGACAAATAAAATGTTTCCATGATTTCCGACAATAAATCCGCAAAAGTAGTCCAATATAAAGACATTCGGAGTGCGGGTTTGGGTACTCAGGTATAGGTCTACATGATCGTATATATAGAAATTTGGCACGGCGCGGCTGCTCAAATCGTAAACTGTAATTCCTTCCCAACCACCGTATTTGAAACCTTTCCTGCACAGGAAATATCTGCAAATATTTAAACCCATTATACAGGGTATTTCCTTAGCATTCTCAAATATTTTAGGGGATGATTTTATTCGTAAATACACGTGACCAATAAACTTACTTTTAGGGATACAGAGTAATAAGATCAACAGTTTTATCTGCATTTTTTTAGTAAGGGTAATGCGTTAAAGATATTTTTGTTCTTATTTTCCAAAGTTTTAAATTTGTATTCGATCCGAGGGTGTTCATTCCACAGCATTCTTGCTAAAACCCGCCAACCCGGGGCAGCTACTCGGCAAGCATAAGCACTAATAAATTTTTAGCTTGATTTCGAAACATTTGCGCAAATAGGTTAGCCACGTTATTCGTCAAGCTAAAAAGTATCAAAATCTGCTGGTCCGCTACAAGGAAGCCTATAAATTAAAAGTTCACAATGTGTTTCATTTATGTAATTTGATTTTTACCCTTAGCAGCGAGAAAATGTTTCGAGTTACCCATTACGTATTTTATAAGTTGGCAAATGCAATTGGTTCAAATAGACCAGGTGCTGCAAGTTTCTATCTATGTGTAAAAATATTTTAGCTTAGATAGCCGAAAAAAAAACCCTGTCCTTGATATAATGACCCAGAAAGTAATATTTGCTAACGATGTTGAGCAAGAAAACCGAAGTTTAATGCAGGATCTTGCAAGGATGCAAGATAGAAACATGACTAGGAAATTTAAGTTCGTCTTTACTAATAGTTAAATCAAAAATATAATTAAGTTTCTAACATATAAAAGAATTGCACTGCGAACAAAAAGATTTCAACTAATTTTTTTGTATCCGAGACAGCCCACGTAGACTTCAAGCCTAAGTACTAACGTACCGTGGGCATCTAAAGAGAAGAGAAATGTAATCTATTAAAATGAGATTTAAAGAATTCGAGATTGGAAGGGGAAGAGAAAACATCTGCAAGCTATTTGTTCCATAATCTGGAGACCCTTGGTATGAATGAGCGAGAGAAGTGGTATATTCTAGGCTTATGTAGCTGGCCGGTAAAGGGATGCATACGTAACGCGCCTCTTGGTGTTCTGTTGGGAACAGCCAGGGGGGGAATTATAGCTGCTGTTCTTCAACCCAACCCAACCTGAGCAAAATCCGTGGAAGTATCGGACGAAAAGGGACAAACCCCCAACAGCGCGGCAATGAGCGAGAGAAGGGAGTTTCCTTGTGAGGACTGGGTCATTGATGAGTTGAATAGCTCTCTTCTAGATAAAACCAAGGATGTCGAAGGTGATGCCGCTCCCCAGATGTGGGAACCGTATCCTAGGTTAGGTCTTATTTGGGAAACCTAGAGACTGTGTAAGTTGGAAGGGAGTTGAAAGGCAGAGTAGTATTTTCTTGCTCGAAAGAGAGAACCAAGCTTTTTAGCTGCTGATGTAGCTATTGAAGTAATGTGTTTGTGCCAGCTGAGATCATGTTCGAAAGCGATGCCAACAAGATCGAACGTTTTATTGTTCTGTAGGGCTTGGTCATTCATGTGCACGTATCTTGCACGTGTAGCGAAGCTAGCCAAAACACCAACAAACACTCGAGTGCAAGAAGTGCAGTTTCAAGCGGCACAAACGAACAAACCTTTTATGATTTAGATAACTTAGTCTAGGCCTACCTTTGCCTTATTTGCATATTTGCCCTCTGCCATTCCCTCCACAATCAACTGTGTTAGACCGCCACCTGTTCTTTTCTGTAATGTACTCCACACGGCCCTGGCTCGATTCAGCACTTTGTCACTGTGATTCTCTGCCCAACTTATTCTGATCCCGGTATTTCTAAGCGCAGGAAAATTAACGGTTTGCTCATGGATTTATTAAGAAAGGATTCGATGTCCGTATACTGTGAGCGTATCGAACGTGAAGCCTTATATTTGTTGTTTGTTATGGAAACATTTCTACTAGGGGTTTAGTTTACGAACTATGTAATTGAATCAAGAATGGTAGTAGAAAGAGATAAAATAGCATTGGAGTGTTGGAGCTCAAAAGTGTTGCTGTCTGTGCTGGTTGCTTAGGAAAATGGCTGAACGTCGGTCTGAACACTCGGTTACACGTACGTCTTTGTCTATTGAACTAGGAAAGAAAAAGTGCGATTTGTAGATTTATAAATGACTCGGAGCGACTTTAAATAAACCTTTAGAAATAATATAACCTATAAATAATAAAACCTTTTTAACTTAAATTTATTATTATTTAGCAGAAAAATAAAATATTTTAGGCCATTTATTACTTTTAGTAAATCTTCTGATGCTTCTAACGTATTTTTTGTACAAAAATACAAGGTAAAATAAGATGTGGCCATGTGGCCAATGTTTACAAATTGTGTTTACAGGGTCGCTTAGAATGGTTTGTTTTGGCTTCAAAGAATGTTAAATCATCCCGTATCCATTCTTAATAAATCCATGGGTTTGCTCAACTCCTAAACAATGCCGAAATCAACAATATATTGAAATGAAAGTGAATGTTACTTACCTACATCTTCTAATTTTTCTCCGAAATAATGTTTTTTTGCGCTTTCTCTTTCGAGCCAGAAAATACTTCTTCCCTTCTAATTCGAACTTACACACTCTCTATGTCTCCCAAATAAGACTTAACCTAGAGTACTGTTCCCACATCTGGGAAGCGGCATCACATTTGACACTTAACAGCCTTAATTCTATCCAAAAGAGAGCCATTCGGATTATTAATAAGCCACCAGCAAACCCAAACCCAACCAAACAAGTGGGGGCACCTAATTGAGCCTCGTTATTCAAGTTTTACCTTCTAAGTCTTAGAAAGTTCAAGAAGCAGAAGGAGAGAAAGTTTTTCTTGAATATCTCAAAATAAGAAAAATAGTGAGTTTTGCATATATTCACATGTAGAACGCTACTCTGAATTGTTCAGCCCGAAATTTTCTACATCGCTGCTCCTGGTCTAAAATAAGCGAAGGCCGTAAAACTGCTAAAAGTTTATGCTCGTTTTTTAAGTATTCTACCGATACTTATTAGGAACTGATTTATGAGGTTTAGTTGGAGAAGTTTTTCCGATTTCTTTTGTTTTAATTGAGTTTCAAAGCGCTATACAGAAACACCTATTATTCATGCAGACTTTAATTAATATTCTAATGAGTTTGATTTCAGTAAGAAGAAATGACAAATAAAAAAGAATAACTTTTAAAAATTATTTTTAGGATTCTATATTTGCATAGGTGTACTAGCTCACACTCTTTAGTACTCTGTCCGCCACTTTGGTACCTACTCCAGGCCAACGAAGTAAATATATATATATATATATATATATATATATATATATATATATATATATATATATATATATATATATATATATATATATATATATATACACACGTTTATGATAAAGAAACGGATCACCCTTTTATATAGAAAACCGCCCATTTAATCAAAAATCGCTAGGACCCGTCAAATTAATTTTTTTGAAATGCATTTTTTTTTTTGAAAAAAAATTTGTACAGGGTAGATCATATGTCAACTTTAATTTTTTTAATGAAACATATGGTATATTTTTACATTTCTATATTCTACATTCAATTCTAGACATTTTTCATTAATCATGCCCTATACTTAGCTTCAGCCGTTTAGGAAATATTAACACTTTAATGCTGGTATGCACCATTTGTATGTTTCTCGACATCAACGTTCTAAACTTAAGTCACAATCTTGTAACTGTGGCAATTTCTTATTTACGTTTGACACGTCAAAAAATGTCAGTGAATGTTAATCAAATTTCAATTTTGCTCTGCTGATATTTCATCAAAATGCGTCTAGCCGAAGATGAGCGCATTGAAATTTTGATTATGTTGGGTTGTGGAGATAAAAGTAGAAGTCATAGGGAAGTCCGTGATATGTTTAATGAAAAATACCCAAATCGCCCGCCTATTGCCCAATCAACAGTGTCTAGGGTAGCAAGTAAGTGGAGAACTTCCCGTACTATTAAAGATAGTGCTAAAAGTGGTCGTCCTGGTATATCTGAGGAGAAAAAAATAAACATATTATTATCACTACAGGAAGATTCTCATAGCTCAAGCACACAACTTGGACGGGACTACGATATTCACCAAACCACCGTATCCAAATTTTTACAAAAAGAGAAGTTTCATCCATACAAACCAGTATTTGTAGAAGAGTTATTTGACGATCATCCTGATAGGCGAGATCAATTTTGTGAAATAATGATTAAGCTAACAGATAATAACGCAAGATTTGTCCAAAAAATTTGATTTTCAGATGAAGCTACGGTTTGTTTATATGGTCAGGTTAATAGACAAAACTACAGATACTGGGCACAGGAAAATCCTCATTGGTACATAGAAAATCACACCCAGTATAATGAAAAGGTTAATGTTTGGGCGGGCATTGTTGAAAATAGGACAATCGGACCATATTTCTTTGATGAGAGTCTCACTGGAGAAAGATATCTAAATTTCCTTCAAAATGATCTTATTCCAGCTCTTGCCACTCTATTTCCAGATGATAATGATCCTGATTTACCAAGTTTAACCTTATGGTTTCAATAGGATGGTGCTCCCCCGCATTATGCTGTTCATGTAAGGGAGTACTTAAATACAATTTTTCCGCGGCGGTGGATAGGTAGACGGGGGTCCATAGAGTGGCCACCCAGATCACCTGATCTTAATCCACTGGACTTTTTTTTATGGGGCTATGTCAAAAATTTAGTTTATAAATCTAAACCCATCTCGGTAGATGCACTGAAGGAGTCTATTCGACGAGTAATAAGAAAAATATCTCCACAAGTAGTAATAAATGTACAGCAGGAATTTCTAGATCGATTGATCTACTGCAGAACAGTTGGTGGAGGACATTTTCAACATCTTATAAAATAGTTTTTTTTCATTCTTTGTTGTTTGTTTATTTTGTTTTAAAATTGTTAAAAAATTTAAAATTGTTAATATTTCCTAAACGGCTGAAGCTAAGTATAGGGCATGATTAATGAAAAATGTCTAGAATGGAATGTAGAATATAGAAATGTAAAAATATACCATATGTTTCATTAAAAAAATTAAAGTTGACACATGTAGCACTTTTATGATCTACCCTGTACAATTTTTTTTTCAAAAAAAAATGCATTTCAAAAAAATTAATTTGACGGGTCCGAGCGATTTTTGATTAAATGGGCGGTTTTCTATATAAAAGGGTGATCCGTTTCTTTATCATAACCGTATATATATAATATATATATATATATATATATATATATATATATATATATATATATATATATATATATATATATATATATATATATATATATATCTATATCTATATATATATATATATATATATATATATATATATATATATATATATATATATATATATATATATATATATATATATATATATATATATATATATACAGGGTGGTCAAAAAAGTTCAAATCGCTGATGAATACTACTTAATATTTCAGACCCTTTTAAGGCTTCTAAGGCTACGGAACTTTTACAGTCAAAAGATTCACGTGGCAGCGAAAAAGAGTCTGATAGTAGCAGTGATTAAGTCTTTCACAGACCAGTTTCCGTCATCTTAATTGTATATAGCATATTTGACAAATACATTTTTTATGTCAAATTTACAAATTATTACTGCCCTTTTGCCCATATAACCAACCTTTATGCAAATTTACATTGAAAATATTATGGTTAGAAAATGGGGACCGTTTATGTTATTTCTACAATATTGTGGACTGAAATTTCTAATTTTGTTTCTATTTGTATTATTGCTAATGTTATTATTTTTATGTATTTTTCTACACTTTGTAAAGTTTTTAAATATTAATTTATGTTTACTATCTACACCTTTCCATATCTCATTGACACCATATAAAACAAACTCAACAAATGAATCCAAAGGGGAGTTTTAGATTTTTGTCCAATTGCCCTATTCCTGGTTCCACTGTGCTCGGCGGTGGCGCGTACATACAGTTTCCGACGATCCTATCTTTGGTTTTGTTGCAGATAAAAGATTATTTTTTTATTTTGCTTGAAATTGAGTTAACTTTTTAAAAATGATGAACAGTTTTAACTCTAATTTATAATTATTGAGATATGTATATCAGAATTCTGATTCTATGATTTTTTTGTTCGAATTTTGTTTCGAATTTTTTTTCGAATATCTTTTGAACAAATGTAGGTAGAGAGGCAATTTTTTTTTATTTGTAGATAATTGCATTATCTTTAAAATTAATTTCAATCAAACTCAAGCAGACCATCGTATTTGAACGTACCATTTAAGAGATAGGTACCCATTTAAAACATAGGAACCAAAAACTGACGAAAAACTAATTTTTTCATGTTTTTTCAGGATTATCAAGGCTATTTAAAAATATTAAATATTTCCACTAAAAAGATATCGTTTTCAGGACTAGAAAGAAGATTATACGCTTTAAAAAATTTTGATACTACTCTTTTTCATAAAATAAAGCCGCTTAATCTAAAAAAAATTAGTAAAATCAAGTTTTCTTTTCAAATGATTGATTATAGTTGTTCATTCTGTTCTTAAATTATTTAGGCCACACTGAAAATTACTCATGAAGCCTAATGTGCACTAGTTAAGAAGCATAATTAATTATTAATTATCGCTAAAAAATCATAGCAACTTTTTTAATTTCACATGGTACTAGAACTACGTATTGTATAGAAAACAAATTGATGTATTCGCGAATTTCGCTCCAACATGTGTTAAGGTGTTTTTAAAACACGAGGCAGTTTGTCTGTGAGCTCGAGGTTTTGAATACAATTTAATGATGATTTAAAACCGTTGCACAAGAGCGCCATCTTAGATTTACATAAAAGAAATCCAGAAGCGGCATGCCAAAGAACTTTACAAACGTTTTAGTTCTATTCATTTTTATGTAGAGAAAAATAGTATCGATATTGGCCTGTCACATATCGATATTTTAATTTTCAATGCATTTTTTTCAGGTTATAAAAATTGTTGCTTCAAACGTCTTGGGATTTTGCAGAAGCTTCCAACACCGTTTTAAATTAAAAAGTTGTTATTATACTTTATCACTTTGAAATTATGACCTTCTCTTTGACGCTCATATTTTGCCATTTCTTAAATGTCTGAAGGTCTACAAATGTTTAATATTTTAGAGCAGTGGTTCTCAACCGCCGTTCCGCGGAACACTGGTGATCCGCGAACCTCTTCCAGGTGTTCCGCGAACCTCTTCCAGGTGTTCCGCGAAATTATTTATCAAATATTCAAGTAATCCGAATATTTTAATAAAAATAATTTTGCGATAAATTACACAATTTGACAACATCTATTCATCACCCTACCCACGCAACGGCTTTTTGTCTTTATTTGTCCATAAATTCATTGAATTCATAATCAGTCCAATCAAACCCAATCAAACCCTTTTATCTTCTTTGAATCAGTCTAGTAGCCGTAACCGTTTCATCCTGTTGTAGATCTAAAAGTGGTTTTGCGCATGCAGTTTTCGAATTTTAAGAGATTTTGTTTTTACGTTTGGGCTTCCAATTGTAGAGCTAAGTGTTGATACAATTTCACAAATATCTGAGACATTCTACTTGGTTAATCGGGTAATCTTGTAACAAAGGCAATTTCGATTATATTTATTATTTATATTCTAGTTTTATGGTTATGACTTCAGGTGGAAAAATTTCTTAAACGAAAATTTGACGCTAAAAAAATTAATGAGCAAGTACCAGTGGTACTGTAACTGATGGAAATACGCAACCAACACGCGAAAGAAGGAAAATGTAACAAAAGATCGACGACCCGACAATATTTGGACGAATACTTGAGTTTTGGCTTCACCTGGACTGGAGATAAAGACAATCAAATCCCAAAATATATTGCATGTGGAGAAAAATTGGCCAATAGTGCAACAGGGGTTTCTGCTAAGTTAAAGTGTCACTTTTCTACAAACACACTAAAATTAATTTCTAATATTTCAAAAGATTTCTTTGCCATCTGATCGGACGTTAAAAATAAATAGAGTTTACAGAGGTAGTTCTTGAAAAATTTTGGATTTTTGAGCAAGAGGGATATCCAGCTCTTTCCAACAAGGCACTTAACATTTTGCTACTCTTTTCGACTTCATATCTATGTAAGTTTGGATTTTCAACATTGACCAACATAAAAACAAAAAAAGGGAAAGATTAACAAATTTGCAAGATGAAATGAGAGTAGCATTATCCCATATAATGCCAAATATTGCAGATATCTGTAGAACTCACCAACGTCAAATATCTCACTAAAATATATTATTTTTACATAGGCGTGCTATATAAAAGTTAAATTTATTTTTAACAGAAAAATCGTTATATTTTTCATTAGAAATAGAAGTTTGCCTATTTTTTTTGTATTTTTAGAATAGAACAGTTTGAGCTCCAATATTAGTTTATTTGTTAGACAAAAATATATGTATGTTTTGTCCATTTTGTATTTTGTTAGATTTAAAAACAAAATCTTAGATAGTGCTTGAAAAAACGGATTACTTTAACATAAACATGCTAACAGAGATGGTGTTCCGCTATATTCCTATTACTACCACAAGTGTTCCGCCGCCACAAAAAGGTTGAGAACCACTGTTTTAGAGAAACAATCCAAACCCTTTAGAAGCTGTACAGCTTATTGAAAGAAGAGTAAGAGCTTTGGTATTTACGAAAAATTGTCTTGTTCTGGGTAAAAACTCTTTCATTTTGTAATTGTAGAAAAGGTGATGAAGATATTTTAGTGGAAGAGGTTGAAACAAACCTACACAAGCACGAGCTAGAACATCTGAAGGGTAAAACCTGAGCAAACCTGAACAAACGAAGGCGAGAGATACTTAAAACTAAAGATTAAAGAGCTGACGGTGCATTGTGTACATACAGAGATGAAGATAATCTAGTGGAACCCTACAAGAAGCACTAGCTAGAGTAGTAAATATTTGGAGGAAAACCAGAGCAAAACTGAACAAAAAAAGGCAAAAAATGCTTAAAACCACAGATGGAAAAGCTGAAGGTGCAATTTGTATAGGAGGTGACTAAAATATTCTAGTGAAGGGGGTGAGGCAGGCCTCGAAGAAGTACTAGCTAGAGTACTAATATCTTAAGGATAAAACCTAAGCAAACCTACGCAAATGAAGGTGTAAAATGCCTAAAACAAAAGATAAAAGAGCTCAAGGTGCACCATGACATAGGATGTTGAAGATATTCTGGTGGAAGGGGTAGAAGCAGACCTATAAGAAGCACTAGCTGGAGTAGTAACATCTGGAGGATGCTGAAACTGAAAGACTTGAGCCGAATAATTATCGGCACTAATCAATGTCAATAAATTAAGGTTATCCATTCCAAAGGGTTGTTTAGAGATTATTTTAAGTTTTGGTTCTAAGAAATGATCGGGAATTTTGGTTGGTTATTCTTGTTCCATGATAATAATGTTTGATCATTACTTGTGTACACAGAAAAAACACTACCGTGTATTGAATTGGATACCCATTCACTCAATGACACACTCTATTCCGTATTGCACAATACAAATTCGGTTTATTTCAATCATTAGTTTATCATTGTTAACCAACCGGGTCTCCGGTGGCCGAGTTGGTACGGCGCCAGCTTTGCAACCGAGAGGCGCGGGTTCGAATCCCGCTTCGACCATGGATATTTTGTGATTGTTGTTGGAAGGTGGTAGAGGAATTCTTCCTCGACCGAGGTGGTACCACCCCACACATCCTCTTAAAGGGCTGGTGAAATCCCTACGGATGTTTCCAGCACTGGATATGTGAGTCGATTCCCCAGTACACCCACGGTACATAGTACTTAGACTTCGGTCTTCGTGGGCTATCAGAAGATAAAAAAAAATAGGATATAAGATTGCTTGAAATATAAGGTTTCATTGGGTTTTAATGGATCGTTCAAAGATAACAATTATTTGATGCCAGTAATACCCTATTCTAAATTCAATACAAACTATCATTGGTTTCACTAGAAGTTTATTGGTAAGAATATCCACCACATTTGATGCAAAATATCTATTATTGTTGCAATTACAACAGTAATGTAACTTCTAATAGAAAGAACACATTTTTGTTTAAATTCAGTCATATATGAGTTTTGAAGAACAATTACTCTTATTTAATATAATGAAGAATTTCTGTTACATCAATAATTACCCTTATATGTGAAACAAATGAAACACGCTTTATTATTTTAAAATAATTTTTATTTAGTATTATTAAACATACATTGTTTAGACATTCTGTAAACATTTAAATATAAAAAAACACATTTTATTAAGACCACACTGACGCGAACACCGTACACGTTTTACATTTATTTCACTCCAAATATATAGGATCTGCTTCCTTGCATCTGGTGTCTGCTTTTGGCTTATATGGGTACAGGATGCAAGATGGACCAAAGGTTCATAACACTGCATTCGAATCTCCTAAATTTACAGCTAGATTTGGTGGAAAACATGTCTAAAAAATACAAATTCAACAATAAACTTGCGATCAATTTAATGTTAATAGTTTTTTAACAATACGTATCGGCTGAGTAAACAGTCTTATAATAGACTATCCAAGAGAGATTTACAAATAAAAAAACGAACTTATTCTTGCAAACCGTTTAGATTTGTTTTATTCGCCATAAAACACTGAAATGAGTTGCCCAGTCCCAGAGATGTATTATATTTGGCGTATAACGCAATAAACAAACAGGCTGCAAGCTTGAACGACGACGATTGAACGAACAAATACCAACAGCACAATTTTAACCCCTCCCTCTGCGAGCAATATAACTAATATTTCAGCCAACAATAGAACCCATTGAATTAATATTTTTTTATTATTTTTCTAATACCTTATATATTTTATAACAGTTTTTATTTTAATTGAAATGATATGAGGATAATTCACTTAATTTTTAGATTTTGTTTTTTAAACTGTAGTTCTTGTTCGTTTAATAAAATATTTTGTAATTTGAATCACACAATTATATTTGAGCATTCTCGTCAAATAATTTAATGTTTTAGCTTAAACAATTCTATACTCTAAGGAATATTACTAATTTATTGGTTTCCAACAGTATTTTTGTAATTGAAAAAATGGTAATATAGTTTTCAAAGAAGTAAGACTACTTTTGACCTCTAATAATAAGTCTATATTTAAAACAATGGTTTTTTTTTTGGATATTTCAATGATGTTTTGTTGAGACAATATTAACATTAATATAAGTAATGTGACAGTGGTCAAGAATAATACTATTATTGAAAATAGCATAGCAGTTTTTTCTGTGTAGGTATAATTCAAATTTTTAAATAGTGCACATTAAAATCAAACTTTTCATTCCTGGCTGTGTAAACTATGTTGATGATGAATCGAAAATATATCTGATGGCTAAAGAAACGACTATATTCTTCTTTCGATACTTTCTCTTTCCTCTTCTGTTATAGTAATTATTATTTGTCCGATGACTTGCTAGCTGCTACTGTATCTGCTTTGAATGATTCATTAATAGATTTTTATATCATGGAGAAACAACAAGAGAATAAGTGAAAAGACGTTCATTTGATTAATTGCGTTTATACGTTATTATATTAATATACCTACATTACTTTAATTATAGCTTGAATTTTTTTGTGCTTTGCGAGACAAGATAAATTGTCTTGTTAGACTATTTCCTGTTCATGTCTTAGTGAAAAAATACGTATAATTACCTCTGTTCTAGACATTACTATGTTTGGAAATGTCTTTCAATTTTTACAGATTTGTAACCCAGTTTGTACCCAAAAATTAAGAAATTAATGGCAGAAAAGCAACTGTAACTAAATGTGGTTTGGTAATAAAATGAACGCAGCAGCATATGCAACTTTAAAAAGTAATAATAAGAATGTACGGTCCAGTAAATCAAGATATCAATACGTTCAATACATCAAAAAGTTCGGAACACTTTGGGATTAATACCAACTAATAAAATTAATTGCAGGGGTGGGATTTTGTGGCCCTTCAAAAATCTATAACTTATGACTCTTTATATAGCTTTGAATGTGTGTTTGCTTGGAGTATTCAATTATTTAATTCAGTAGCGTTTTGGTATAGAAATTACACCCCGGATACCGTTTGGGGCTCAAAAAGGATCATAAATGAGTTTCAATCAAAGCCAGTGGCGTAACGCGTAAGTGTCAGTGAAGTGGATGACTAGTAATAATTCAAAAGTAAGTCATTTCATTGTGATCAGTTGTATCATTTTTTTTAGGATAACGTGATTTGTTTCCAGTCATTTAGACGCATGAACGAAGAGTTTATATTTAAGAAAGTTGCGACTTTAACACTGTGTTAGATATAGGTACAGTTTGTTTTAATTAAGATTTCAGTTTAAATAATAATAATTGAGACCGGATTTAAATTAAAACAGTGTAAACAGGGTAGGTATATGCCGTTCCTACACGTGTCATAATTGACCTTTAGTCACATGTTATTGAACAGTGCAAACTGTAACACTTCCATAAATGCAACATAATCAGTTTTATTGTTTTCGCAGGTTATTAACTTTTTATTATTAATTACGATTCGAGTTACAGATTCAGCATTAAAGTAAATATAAAATCCAAGAATCATTATTGTAAAAGACATAATTTTATAGACCGTTATTATGTCAATTTGAATTTTGTTTTATTATTGTTAAAAAAGAAATTGTTTTGTAAAATAAAAATTTTTAAAAAGTGATGTTGAAATTTTGAATTATAACACACACATAAATATATACAGTATGTCCACGGATGGAGGTCACAAGAGGACAAATGGACCGAAAATTTCATTATTCGAAAAAAAATCGTTTTTGGCAAGCTTCTGCTTCTTAAAAAAATACGGTGTATGAAGAAATTATTTGACTGTTTTATACAGAGTGCTCAAAAAATACAAATATAATAAATTATGTGACGAGTAAACTATCTTTATTTTTCTTTTTAGGGCAAAATGATGAAGACAAAAAATATTTCAAATTCCAGTCAAAATTTAAATTCAAATCAGCTGAATATTTCACTTTTTATTTTTGTGTTATAATTTGTTCAAATTTAACTGTACCTCCGTTTTCTAGGTGATTTTTGCCTTGTCCACCTCATCTCACTATCTTTTACGACAAATGTCAGAAAATTTAAGATTTTTGCAACAAAATTTTAAATTTTCTGACATTTGTCGTAAAAGATAGCGAGATGAGGTGGACAAGGCAAAAATTACCCAGAAAACGTAAGTACAGTAATATTTGATAAAATTATAACACAGAAATAAAGAGTGAAAAATTCAGCTGATATTTTGAATTTAAATTTTGACTGGAATTTGAAATGTTTTTGTCTTCGCCATTTTGCCCTAAAATGAAAAATAAAGGTAGTTTACTCTCCACATAATTTATTATTTTTAAATTTTTTGAGCACCCTGTATAAAAAAGTCAAACATTTTCTTCGTAGACCGTATCTTAATAAGAAGCAGAAGCTTACCAGTGATGATACCAGATGATTTTTTTTCGAACAATCAAATTTTTGGTACATTTGTCCTCTTGTGACCTCTATCCGTGGACATACTATATATATATATACAGTGACCGGCAAAAAGTTCGCAACATATGGGAAAAATTTTTATTAGGAGAGTATCGGAAAAACTTTCCCAGGGGATCGGTTCTGCATGTCCGATAACCTAAAAATCGATTTTGACATACGTCACGTGACCACTGGTCTAGCGTCAAATTAAAAAAAAAAATTGTTAATTTACAAAAAGTGAGGTTAGTTGACGAGATATCAAAAAAAGTTATTTGAAAAAATTGCTTAGAATTAAATTCTAGGTCCTTGTGCAAAATTTTAAGATTTTATTTAAAAAAATTGGAAAGCTCAATTTTTTTTAAATATTTTTTTATCGATTTACAAATGTCCGGTTTTTTTCGTTTAGATAGCTTTGCTAATGTAAAGCCCATGTATCTGGATGAAAATAAACGAATGTAGTAGTTTTTTCTACAATTGACAGGACAAAATTTAAAAAAACAGGGTTTCGCCGGACGCTAGCTGTTGCAATGATTTGTATCTAGCAGCAGTGTCAAAATTTTAGAGACATTTCAATGAGATTACATTGAGAAAACCTTAATCGTCTTAAATATATCTGAAGTTCGACTTTTTGTAAAGTTAAGGGGATTAAAATAGATAATAAACAAAAAATTACCTGTTTATTTAATCGAAATTTTATAAACGAAAACCAATGTAAGAAAAACTTAAAAGTAGTCAAATTCTGTACTAACAACACAAAAAATCATTGTTTTTCCTTGGGTGCACAAAATTTAAAACTCAGTATGACCACCATTTCTCTCCATACATACTGTTGTTCTCGAGCGCAACTCTCGATTAACATTTCGGAGCATTTTACGATTTATTTGCAATACACAATTTATAATGACATTCTCTAAATTTTGTATATTCCTAAAGGGTCGATGTTTGTACACAGGGTTCTTTAGGTATCCCCACATAAAAAAATCTAACGGAGTCAGATCTACAATTCTACAATTGACAGGACAAAATCGAAAAAATAGGTGTTCGCCGGACGCTCGCTGTTGCAATGGTTTGAATCTAATGAAATGACTGTATCAAGATTTTATTAAGATTTTTCGCACATAAATTTAACAACCAGGTCTATTTAGTTGTACTTAAAACTACCAAAGCAGGCTCTGAAATTAAAACAACCAAATAATCTAGTAGGTTAAAAACAACAGAAAAATGTCAAACAAATTATAATTTGTTTGATTTCAACCTATGTCATTGGTTTATGTCTCGCATCTTACTAAGTTTGACATTTTACATAAGTTTATTAATATTTTATTCCTTAAAATGGCACCCACACTACTTCTTCAGGAAAAGATAGAAATTATTTTAATTTCTTGAGATAATTACAAAAGCCATAGAGAAACAGCAGCAATTTTTAATGAGAGGCACCCCGATAAATCCCTCCATTATTCCACAGTATCTCGTCTAGTCAATAAATTTAAAGAAACGGGATCGGTAGAAAATCAGTATAAAGTTTCCCATGAAAAGCCGGTAACAGGTGACGAAGGTTCTCTGGATGTGTGTTTGTCGATCACAGAAACACCCCAATTAGCAGTTAGTCAAATATCGGAGATCACTAACATTCACGAAAGATCTGTGCGGAGGATATTAAAAAGAAACAAATTTCATCCGTACAAACCTAAATTTGTACAAGTATTAAAAGATAGGGATTATGACGCCCGCTTCGATTTTTGTGCCTGGTTCCAGGGTATGATTGAGGAAGATTTTAATTTCCCAAAGAACATTCTTTTCTCGGATGAAGCTACATTTACCTCTAACGGAACCGTCAGTTCACAAAACTGTAGATGGTGGGCCACCGAAAACCCAGACTTTGTAATTCAGAGTAAAGACCAATATAGTTTTAAGGTTAATGTGTGGTGCGGAATTTTCAACCTCAGAATAGTGGGAGCTTTTTTCTTTAGAGACAATTTAAATTCAGAACGATATTTAGAATTTCTACAAACTGAGATATCTGACTTTTTAGACAATTTGTCATTAGCCGAAAGAAGAAATTTATACTTTCAACAAGACGGAGCTAGCATTCATTCCACAAATGAGGTGAAGAGATGGCTGGATCAAGAATTTGGAAACCAGTGGATAAGACGGTTTTCTGAAAATCCGTGGCCTGCGAGATCACCAGATCTGACTCCGTTAGATTTCTTTATGTGGGGATACCTAAAGAACTCTGTGTACAAACATCGACCCTTTAGGAATATACAAAATTTAGAGAATGTCATTAGAAATTGTGTATTGCAAATAAATCGTAAAATGCTCCGAAATGTTAATCGAGATTTGCGCTCGAGAACAATAGTATGTATGGAGAGAAATGGTGGTCATACTGAGTTTTAAATTTTGTGCACCCAAGGAAAAACAATGATTTTTTATGTTGTTAGTACAGAATTTGACTACTTTTAAGTTTTTCTTACATTGGTTTTCGTTTATGAAATTTCGATTAAATAAACAGGTAATTTTTTGTTTATTATCTATTTTACTCCCCTTAACTTTACAAAAAGTCGAACTTCAGATATATTTAAGACGATTAAGGTTTTCTCAATGTAATCTCATTGAAATGTCTCTAAAATTTTGACACTGCTGCTAGGTACAAATCATTGCAACAGCTAGCGTCCGGCGAAACCCTGTTTTTTTTAATTTTGTCCTGTCAATTGTAGAAAAAACTACTACATTCGTTTATTTTCATCCAGATACATGGGCTTTACATTAGCCAAGCTATCTAAACGAAAAAAACTGGAAATTTGTAAATCGATAAAAAAATATTTAAAAAAAATTGAGTTTTCCAATTTTTTTAAATAAAATCTTAAAATTTTGCACAAGGACCTAGAATTTAATTCTAAGCAATTTTTTCAAATAACTTTTTTTGATATCTCGTCAACTAACCTCACTTTTTGTAAATTAACAATTTTTTTTTTAATTTGACGCTATACCAGTGGTCACGTGACGTATGTCAAAATCGATTTTTAGGTTATCGGACATGCAGAACCGATCCCCCGGAAAAGTTTTTCCAATACTCACCTAATAAAAATTTTTCCCATATGTTGCGAACTTTTTGCCGGTCACTGTATATATATATATATATATATATATATATATATATATATATATATATATATATATATATATATATATATATATATATATATATATATATATATATATATATATATATATATATATATATATATATATATATATGAACTGAAACTGAAGGGAAGAAGACAGACATTTTTTAAAAAATATTCTTGTTACTGACGAGGCTACATTTTCATCTAATGGTGTGGTTAGTTCACAGAACTGTAGCTGGTGGGCAGACGAAAACCCAAATTTCGTAATAGCGACTAGCAGTACCACTTTAAAGCAAACGTATGGTGTGGGATATTAAACACCCAAATTGTTGGACCTTTCTTTTTCACATACAATTTAACATCAGAAAGCTATTTAAACTTCCTAGATACAGAAATACTAAATTTTAGCATGAACTACCATTACAACGCGTAGGGAATTGTTTTACCAACACGATGGTGCTCGCGCTCACAGCACGCTGGAAGTTCGGGAATGGTTGGATGAGAAATTCCAAGACCAGTGGATTGGGCGATATTTTGCCAACACGTGGCCACCGAGATCTCCAGATATAACGCCTCTGGATTTCTTTTTATGGGGCCACCTTCAGCGGAAAGTTTATGCCCAGAGGCCCTTTAGGGATGTTCTGCATTTGGAAGATGTAAGACAGTGCGTTAATGTTATTTCGCCATACATGCTAAGCTAAGAAATGTTCTGAAAGAACTACATTCTCGGACAATTCGCTGCATAGAACTGAACGGTGGACATGTTGAAATGCACAATTAATATTATTTTTCGGTTAATAAATAATTTTTCCATCCGTGAATATTACCACACGAATTTTTTCTTTGGTTTTGTGTAATAAATTACGTCTCTACAGTGTCTTTTAATAGATAAATCCGTAAAAGTTAAAATACTGGTTAAAAATATTAGAAAATCACCAATGCGACCGTTAGGATTCCACTAAAACAACAATTTTCAGTTAATTCTCAATAAAAATGTAGTAAATAACTGGAGATCAACACAGTTGATCGCAAAACATTTATTTAAGGGCAAAAGATTTACTTTAAAGGCGCAAACCTCGGCGGAAACAGAAAATTTATTAATGGTACCTAGTATTTTAATTGACAAACAAGTGACTTTTTCAAATTTTTCCCAAACAAGCCCAAATTCTGCACGCGGCCATAAAATTAAATTATAAACACTTTTTCAAATAAAATGTTTCGATATTTTTACAAATAGTGTCACTTTTGGCTATACAGCCCCAGAAAATTTAAATTTCTCGCCAAATGTCAAATGACTGTCGGCAACAGAATCGTTTTTTGGGTTTCCAGTGATGCATAGATAAATGGCCCAAGTTGATTTTTTTTGAAATTTAATAATAACAATTTTTCCCATATGTCGCACACTTTCTGCCTGTCACTGTATATTGCATAAAAAAGTATAATATATTTGCACTAACTGTATCTTTAAACCGAATAAAGGAAAGCTATGCAGAAATGATGCCATTATGCGATATGTCTCTGGCGTATAATCCTCATTCATTCGTTCGTTCCCTTTGGCAAAAGTCATAATCCCACAAAAGGCATCTTAAAACACACCTTTGCTCAACAATTCAACCTAAATGTCTCGATATACATGTGATACGGCCCTAAAGTTTTATTTGATTTAATAATATTAGCATTTACGAGCACTTTCGCCAATTTCAATAAATAAAGACGACGAAGTTTGCCTTTTTATTATATTTTTAGGTAAGGTTACCTATTCCTGTTTAGAAACATAAAATTTTGATTTGGAAGCAAGGAAATGACAGGGGTTCGCACAAGTTTCGATACTGATTATGAGTTTCTTTTATCTGGGGCAACCCACGTAGCCTTCAAGCTTAAGTACTAGCGTACCATGGGCGTCTCAAGAGAAGGGAAATGTAATTATAAATATGGGTTTTAAAGGACTGGAGGTTAGGAGAGGAAGGAAAAACCTCTGCAGGCATTTTATTCCATAACACTGGCCGACAATTTTTTTTGTGTAACATAAAGCTGAATAGCATAGTGTAGTAGAATGAACCTATCCGAATATGCAAATGGCCCAAGAAAGTTGTAACACGTAAGGTTTTCGTGTTACATCAAACAAACCACATGTAGAACGGTACCGTTTAATATTTAGTAAAAAAATTATTTTACAAGTTCTTTAACCCTGTATATCGACTATATATAATTTATATTAACATCTAAGAAAAAAAGCAAACATCAAAAATATGTATTTCAAACACACGTATTCAATTTTTTCCTTTTATGGGGGGTCACATCTTCTGTCTTCAAAAATCAACAGTATAATCACTCATCATGGCTGGATCTCATCGTCCTTGGTACCGAATTTCCATTGTCCGGATATCCAGTGGCGGTCGCAGCTTTTTTCAAGGGGGGGGGGGCGGTTTAGTAGGTGTTGGGTTGGCCCAATCGTCGGGTTAGTGTGTCTTTTCAAAGGGGGGGTGGTTTAGTAGGTGTTGGGTTGGCCCAATCGTCGGGTTAGTGTGTTACAAAAAAAAATTGCCTATGTATATTCAAAATTTCTGTTAAAAAAGCATGCATGCAATTTTATCTAGGCCACAATCAATTCTAGAGACGTGTACTGCCTGCACCTACGGTTTTAAATTTTTTGTTTTACCCGCATCGATCATTTATTATTTTTTCGTTAAAAATAGTGTCTTGGGTTAAGAGGGTAAGGGGGGGGGGGGATCGCCCCCACCGCCCCCCCCCTGGGACCGCCACTGGGATATCTTGATGGAACCTTTCACCCTGCTCGTCGCTGACAGCGCCAAAATTCTCAGGATGATAAATGGGAATGGAGAAAGTGAATTTTTAACGACATTCGGCAACCAAGCGATTTGTAGGAGTCTAAAAGTTCATTAACTAGGTGTTCGTGCATCCATATTGTTGCCTAGAAATCCCCTCACTACCCTTACAAATGAGTTCCAAGCTCTGAATTCTAGCGTCATCATTTTTTTAATGCCACGGAAGTTACTCTTCCCTTAAGAGTGTGCATGTTACACACAGATGTTCCATCTTCTTTGATTGATCAAAGGCGGCCGCGGTGAATATTCTAGCGTACTCTAACAAATTTATGAGAACTCACCTTATTCTCGCAGTAACACAAGGCCGACTGACACAAAATCTATTTTTCATTCTGTTTCTTATTTTGTATTTGTCCCTAGAAACCCCAAAAACAGAGAAAGCAATGTATAAAAAAATTTGCCTCTGGTTGGGCGCCAAATTATGAATTTGGACCATCGTTGGGCGCAACAAACTTGTGGGGCACCAAATTATGAAATTTGCCCCTTGTTGGGCGCCAAATTATTAAATTTGCCCCTTGTTGGGCACCAAATTATCAAATTTGCCCCTTGTTGGGCGCCAAATTATAAAATTTGCCCCTTTTTGGGTGCCAAATTATTCTTAAGGATCTTACCACAAGAAAGGGATCAGCTGCAGTTGGTTTCCTCTTTCTTCCAGATCCTTGCCATCTAGTAAAATCTCTGTTTCCAAGTACCTACTTTAAGCATCTGGAAATCCCAACGTCGAGCCATATAACTTTTATTATGACCATCTTCTATCATAGCAACAATTTTGAGTGCGTCTGTTGTAGTTAACATCATGCTGACACCAACAATTATTTTGAGGGATGTTACCCAGTGTCAATTAATTATATCAATCGTATAAGGTGACTCAATTTAACAATGACAGGTAGTCTTATAAAATAATGAATTTGCAGTATCTTTTTTAGAAAATCGCATCTCTTCTAAAAATGGAGATAACCTGATGATTCGAAAAAAAAAATATGTTAGAAACTTTATCAAGAAATTACTAACATAAGAAATAACAGCCCCAATTTCTTCATAGGGTGTTTAAAGCAAGAACACACGTTGATTCACCCTGATATAATAGCGCTCTATCGTACGTGTCCCATCGTTAAAAAAAAATACAGCACATTCCTAATTAAATTATCTGTAAAATGGTAAAAACTGTAAAAATGGGATTCAAAACAAAAAAGTTTTAAAGGATCTAACTTAGCAAAAAATCCAAGTGCCAGTAACTTTTGTCATCTATACTTTAAAGTTTATAGGTACTTTAAAATAAAACTTGCATCAATATTTCTTGTGGCTTTTAATCTCCTTAAAATTAGTAACAATGGCAACACTTCACACAACAGATAAAATTACTAACAATGGCAACACTGTACATTAATTCTTTTTGCTTGGATTTCAATATCTTTACATAATTTTGTTGCTGGGGCTTAAGAACCCCCCCCCCCCCCCCCCCCCCATATAGAAAGAGCTAGCTACGCCTATGCGGTCTGGAAAGAAACTTTTGTCATAGGAGGTTTGGAAAAAATAAGCTAAGATGGGTGCAAGTTTTGGAGAGCATTTCTTTAGGACGATTGCTGGTATGCCATCCAGAACAGAGGATTTTTTGATAGAGGGTAATATAATAATCTTAACAGCAGCAAGTTCCATTATATTTATCATATTATTGATTGATTGATTAATAATTTAATGCGCGATAACAGCTAAATTCAAAAGAGAAAGTTGATTAAATAAGTTATTACTATAACAAAGGAAAAAATACTCCCCACTTCACTACCATTTCCTTTAACTGGAATACAATCTCTTTCGGAAAAACCCGTTTGATTTTAAATCACTTTCAATAAAAGACTTATTGAAAGAAGCAGGGGAAGTAAAGATTTAAGAAAAATTTCATTAGGAAAATGTTCTCATAAAAATAATATAAATTGATTAATGGCCAAAGTAATTGAATCACAAGGCGCGAACAAAAAAATCGCTTACGGATAAATGATAAAATTTATTTGGTTATGAAGTTTAAAAAGTTTGTAGTGACAGTTCGCAAAAGAGGGAGGGCTTATTGGAATGAATGACTGTAGGAGCGTAAGAGCGTGAACCGCAGTCGAGAGAAGTGATTTAACATCTACGAGGGCCCTAATTTAATATGGGCCCCTCTGCATTATTAGTTACATACACAAATACTATTAATGTAATGAAGAACTTGTAATCCGATTTGCCATACTCTGATATCATTTAATAAATTGACTTAACGATAACGATGTTCATTGTGTTTTATAAGTAACGATGTTGTGCCTTATGAAAATTAATTGAGGTTTTTTTTAAAGAAGTGTTTAAGTAAATAATATACAGTGCTGTTTTTAACTCGGATCGGGACATGGGATTTGCGTGGTAAATTTTTCACTTCTGTTCTCTTCGGAACTAAAAGACGAAATTTGCAACAGAGGTTATCTTTAAGACGCCAGAGTCACTTGATTTTACCAGTAATGTTTCCAAAGATGTAAAAAATGACTTCTTTTTTGGTAAAACGCAATTTTTTGAACCTCATGTCAGGTATTTGATTTTGACAGTTCCAATTGTAATTTATCATAAAAATATAATAGATTTTCCTGAAATTGGTATGGAATTGCTTTTGTCAGACGCTTTTTTAGTCATTGGTTGAAAAGTCGTGAAATGTTTGAAAGCCTTACCTGCAGAAATGTAAATTTTTGGTAGAAGGAGGTAGAAGCAAGTAAACAAGATCTTTTTGCTACTTATTTAAATAAATTAAAAGTAAAATAAATACATATTTTATATGTATGTAATAGTAAGTATGTACCTGCAACTGTTAGAGTTGCCATTTTGTATTATGTTAAGTCCTTAGAATATTTTTTGTTCTTCTGACATCAAATTGTTAGTTAACTGAACGCAGAAATATTTTTATCTTGTCTGTAAGTACCTACCATTTGGTGTTGTATGATTTTATATGTGGCTTTGTTGCAAATGAACAATGAAACTATTATTTTGCCAAAATAAAAATAATTTGTTTACTTGCTCCTACTCTTTCTACCAAAAATTTACATTTCTGCAGGTAAGGGTATCAAACATTTCAAGACTTTTCAACAAATGACTAAACAAGCGTCTATCAAACGCCGTAACGTGTAATCGCTTAACCTTTTACTTTGTTTGGCGAGAATTAAACAGGCAATCCCTGAAATGACGTGAAATTTCAGTGAAACAAATAGAGGCGCAACTAGGGGGGACTAGGGGGGCTTAGCCCCCAAACTCGAAATTAGCCCCCCTACACCGATTGGTGTTCCATAAAAATAAGAAATTCAAATCAACTTTATCTCAAGGGCCAAGTCTTAAGCCCCCCCAAAAGGCACTGTCTAGTTGCACCACTGCAAACAAAGGAATATTTATTTGATTACAGCCTTTGCCAGCAAAACGACCACTGACTAGGCTTTCCGCGAAATGACGCATTACGCCCAATGACTACGGCAACTCTGCCAAGCCTGTTATTCTCGAAAATGTGAGAAGCGAGGTCCAAAATCGACTTTATTACTGCCAAGAAGTTCATGGTGGTCATTTCAAACAACTTTAAAAGTAATAATAGAAATAAAAGTATTTAAATTTTGTTTTACGATTTTTAATTTTTAAAAGCTTGTCATTTAACAACCAATACAGATACGGACCTCGGGTTTGCGGTAAAATGTTTATTTTTAAAGACCTTTAAAATGAGGGAGCACACTTCATAGGGTTGCATTTAAAACTTTTGACCTCAACTCCCTAACGTCACCCCTCAAGGGGCTTAAAAAAGTAGATTTATTAACCAATAAGATACTCCTTAGATTTGGTGTGCCTATGCGTATATCTGCCCTAATAGGCATGTCCACCTCTGTCACAAGCGATAGTTTTAAACAAAATTAATTGTAAAAATTTTAAGGTTGCATATTGAAGAAAAATAATAGAGAATTGCTTTGCTTGCAATAAGTTTATCTTTCCGCCAAGCTTGAGGCATATATATGAATATGTCGACATCTGCTCCGGTACTCATGTCTACTTCTATCCTAAGTAATAGGTCTAAGCAAAGCCTCAAGTGATATTTTTAAGCAAAATAAATTGTAAAAATTTTAAGGTTGTACATTCTAGAAAAATAATAGAAAATTGCTTTGTTTGCAGAAGGTTTAGTTTTCTGCATAGTTTGTGGCACACACGAGTAGGTTTACATCTGCCCCAGTAGGCACGTCTACTTCTGCCTCAAGCGATACTTCCAAGCAAGAGAAACTGTAAAAATTGTAAAATTGTATATTCTAGAAACCGAAAAGGGAATTGCCTTGTTTGCAAGAGATTTATTTTTCTGCATAGCTTGAGGCTCATTTGAATATGTCGACATCTGCCCCAGTAGGCCTGTCTTCGTCTGCCTCAAGCGAAAACTCTGTCAAATAAATTGTTAAAATTTTAAGGTTGTATCTAGAAAAATAATAGAGAATTGCTTTGTTCGCAATATGTTTATTTTTCTGTATAGCTTGGAACATGTCCGCATTTGCATCAGTAGGCATGTCTACTTTTATCTATCTATCTATCTATATATATATATATATATATATATATATATATATATATATATATATATATATATATATATATATATATATATATATATACATATATATATATATATATATATATATATATATATATATATATATATATATATATATATATATATATGTATATATATATATATATATAATGTCTAATATATATAATGTCTACTTCTGCCACAAGCGATCTTTCTAAGGAAAATAAATTGTAAAAATTTTAAGGTTGTATATTCTCGAAAAATAACAAAGAATTGTTTTGTACGACAAAGGTTTATTTTTCCGTATCATATGAATATGTCGACATTTGCCCCCGTCGGCATGCTACTTCTATCTCAAGCGATATTTCTAAGCAAAATAAACATTTTAAGTTGTACATTCAAGAAGAATATAAAAAACTGATTCTTTCTTGCTAAAATAATTTTGCTTATTCTTCAGTACAGCTGTTTTAAATTAATTTTACAATTTACTTCTCGTCTGTTCTCTCCATGAAATAAAAAGGTTACTAGACATTTTCATTTAAATTACAACATTTTTATAGAACATTAGTCCTGGTATCTTCACTAATTAAAGCGCTTTTAAACAAAGCTATAAAGCGACATGGTCTACTTAATTTCCTGCAAAATACAGTGGGATATTTACAATGTAACATTTTATCATCCCCCAAGTTCATCCCTTGTACCGCTACAAATGATCTCATTTTCTAATTGATGAAGGGCGTTAAAATGTTTTATGATACTTCTGCGAAAATGGATAATCTGTTCGCATCACTTTATGTGAATACTACCGGATCACCCTTCAAGTATCAAATAAATGAGTATTATCATAATTTTAGGGAACTGTTAATAGGTGAATCTTTATGGTCCATGGGTGCGAAATTAAAAATCTTATTGTTTATGGCAAGTTCCCTGTGAATGGCAACTTTACTTTCTCTATGTAACCCATTCTCTTCCGTTCTTTTTTGGTCTTAGTTTTTATGTTTTTTTATTGATTTACATATTATTACCGCTAGTGCAAAACGAAGAACACATTCTCATTGCAATGTTTAATAGGCTTGAACGTGGTGTTTTCCCTTTTTTAAAACAACAAAACGATATTTCGTCTTCAAAAAGCCAACGTCAACTTATGTTCCTGAACATTGCCATATATAACAATTATTATTTATTATTTTAATAAAACTTAGAACATTACACAAATTTCCATAAGACACAATGATTAAGAGAGAGATGGATATGTCTATATCTTTATATAATGGTAGACAGACAAACTTTTAAACCATAAACCAGTAAACCCACCAAATATCTCAAGGGAGACCCGCTTTTCGTTGAACGGCAGTGTTCGTCTAGGTGTTATTAATGAGGAGGGTCATTCCAAAGTGCATCTTATCCACTTCTTATAAAATTTAAGTTTGCAACAGAAATTGAAAGGATACGTTAGTTTTATCATTTTAGAATATAAATATCGTTTCCAAATTGCATAAATGGATCTAAAAATTTATGTCGTTCCAAACTGCACCTTATCCATTTGTAGTGTCGCTTTATAGCGAATCATATCCACCCAGCCAACTAAAACACATTGAAACATTGTTGCAATTACACTTTGGTTCCAAATGGAAAGGCAATCCCAAGTGCAAATTCTTTAGAAAATTTAGTAATGCGTTTAATATGATAATCATACTGATCCAACCGAACCTAATCTATATGAAGAAAATAATACCTTTTGTGAATCCTCCCAAGAACCCACAGATCTTAAGGTGTAATCAGAATAAAAGTTTCAACGTAATTTTAGGTTTATCTTGTTTTAAATTTTATTCTAAAATGGAATATGGATCTTATCTTATGTATATGTTATTCCAAAGCGCTTCTTGTCCAAATTGAAATGAAATTCTTTTGGCTTTTGAAGAAAGCTTAAATCCCTTTAATCCTATATTTCTTTTATAAAAAACATAAACGCCAATAAAAAGTCGTCATAATGTCAAAAAACATTTTGTACGATTTCCCAACATTGATTGGGAAGAATCATGGGTAAGAATCACTTTGGAATGACCCTCCTCAATTTAGTCTATGCTATAACTTTGTACTGACACATTTTTTTCTCTTTAAATTTAAAAATTGTCGACAAAATGATGTAAAATTTGTTTAGAAAAAATAATAAATAAAATACCTAAACGTGTTCATTTTTTTTCAGAGCAAAATTTCAACTCTTTTCCACAAATTACAAAATATTTTTTTTTCCTTTACCAAAACATTCCTAGTAGGCTCACTATCAAGAATCCTGAACCTAGCCTGGGTCCCGTAAGTAGCAACAGAGATATACAACTTTAAAATTTCATCCGGCGCCCATGGCAGCTTTAAATGCTTGGTTTTCTCTTTCGAGCGCGAAAATAATTTTCCTCTTCCAACTTACACACTCTCTATGTTTCCGAAATACGACCTAACCTAGAGTACTGTTTCACTTCTGAGAAGCGGCATCATCTTCGACACTTAACATCCGTGATTCTATCCAAAAGAGAGCCATTCGACTCATCAGTGACCAAGTCCTTACAAGAAAACCCCCTTCTCTCGCTCATTGCCGCGCTGTTGGGGATTTATTCCTTTTCTACCGATACTTTCACTGTCCAGCTATAAAGGCCTAGAACATCCCACTTCTCTCGCTCAGTCATACCTAGGATCTCCAGGTTATGGAAGAAATGGCCAGCAGATGTTTTCCCTTCCTCTCCCAACCAGCATTCCTTTATATCCCGTGTCAATAGATTACATTTCCGTTTTCTTCAGACGCCCGCGGTACCTTAATACTTAGGGAGGTCTCACACTGGAAACAACTCCGTGCGACTTTTGGTCGTACATAGTCGCACGACTACGCACGAATCATCCCGACCCTGGGAACGTAATCAGCGCTCTCACACTGGAAGCGACTTCATCGTGCGACTACGTGCATTTAGTTCAGACCTGCGACTCGATCCCGGCGGGCTTGGATTTTCGTGCGACATTGTGCAATTTACTTATATTGAAGAAGTAACAGGGTTTTTTGATTTTTTGTTGAACGAGTTCAAACTCATTCGGAAGTAGTTAAAGAATTTCTCAGAATCTCGCTTCAAATCACCCAATGCTGAAACTCGCCTCTCTTCAGGAATATCTCGTACTTCTTGAACGTCGTCTTCTTCGCCTCATCAGCAAACCACTACTTACAATTCATTCATCTTTTCAAAATATTCGAATACGAAAAAACTGAATCAAATTTCAACCACCACACAACAGCCGCCTGTGAAGGACACCAACTAAACAAGTAGTCTGCTCCAATGTGAGAGCTCAAGTCGTACAACCAAGTCGACGTCCATAGTTTCCATAGTCGCAGTCGCATGTAGTCGGTTCCAATGTGAGACCAGCCTTAGGCTTGAAGTCTATATGGACTGTCTCAGACAAAAAAAAATTAATGATATGTATTTGATTAACGACATAACGACAACATCTCCATTTCTCATTTTGCAGTATTTAAAAATTTGTAATGCGACTATGAATATAACTCCCTACAGACACGCAGTTTGTTTCTAACTTTTCAGTTGTTTTAAAACGTATCTTTTATGGGGTAACTTATGAATTTTATCACTTCCAACGATTAGAGAAATGTTTCCTTCGTTTTTGAATGCAGAGTCACATTTATAAGCTAAGCGCTCTATCTATATACCTAATATATTACAGAAGCGATATAAAATATTGTTGCAGTTCTCTTCTCCCTTAAAAACTATACCTTTATATTTCAAATATATTATTTGTAAAAAAAAAAACATAAATATCCAGGAAAATTTATAGTCCCCAAAAAACTGATCTTTCCACAAAACAAGCAATATTGCTATTCGCTGGAAGTTGATATATGAGCCGTATCGCGCGTTTGCCTTTAGTGGGAAGCCATCAGTTCAAATAGTTGTCAGAAATCAATACATTCGAATTGTGGATACGTTAAAAGCTTTCCAAAGTAAACTTACGAGGAATTTTCGATTTTTCTGCTATTCTTTTGACTCTATTAATCTATTTAGATTAGTTCAGGTTGTAGATGTTCATACGTCAGTTTAACGAGTCTTTTTTTATCTGGGGAATCCCAGGCAGATTTCAAGCTTAAGTCCTGACGTACTGTGGTGTTCTGAAGAGAAGGGGGATGTATTGACACTGGTTTTAAAGGACTGGAGATTAGAAGGGAAAGAGAAAAGGGATGCATACGTAACGCGCCTTTTGTTGTTGTATTAGGAACATCAAGGGGGGAATTATGGCGGCTAATTCTTCAGAGCAAAATCCGTGGACATATCGATAGAAAAGGGATAATCCTCAACAGCGCCAGCGCAGCGCGGCGATGAGCGAGAGAACTAGAAGGGACTAGGTCACTGATGAGTCGAATGGCTCTCCTTTGGATAGAATCAAGGATGTTAAGTGTCGAAGGTGATACCGTTCTCCAGGATGTAGGAACAGTACTCTAGGTGATGTCCTATTTAAGGTACATAAAAAGTATGTAAGTTGTAAGGGGAGACGTAAGATCGTAAGATCAGAAGAAACGTCCGTAAAGTATGCCGTGGAGTCAATCATGCATGTTTTGAATTATTACTCTTGAAAGGTAACATATATAAAAGGTATAGGTGAATGGAAAATACAACGGTCAAGTTCTGAAGTTCTTATTTTCAAGAAAATTATATTATAGTCATTGCATAATACAGAATTAAAAAAAACATATACAACAGAGAACCTAAAAATTATAAATTTAAACTAGCTGAAAAACGTGTCCACGTTCTACTTCGAAACATGTTCTCATTCTTCTTTTTACAGCATCAAAAACATTGGTGAGAACTGGGGGGAGTTGTTAATCTCCTGAAATTTATTTGTAATTCCAGCCCGTAGGTCTTCTAAATTTTCACAATGGATTTTGAAATCCGAGTTTTTAATGTGTAAAAGTCGCACGGCGTGATATCGCAGGGCCGTGGTAGCCACCTAACTGGCGTATTACGCCTACACTAATAACACAAAAATATACTTAAAACGTTCAAAGAACGTTTTATAGAGACCAGCTAATGTACCAGGAACGTTTTCAAAAAACCTTGGACCTACCTCGAACGTTCGTGGGACGTAGTTTGTCCACAAAAAGAATGTACCAGAAACGAACGGGAGAAACGTTCTCAAAACGTTGTTTTACATCCAATAAACATACTGAAGATTTCAGTTATAAGTACGCCTAATACTTTTCAGGAACGTTTCATTAAGACCCATGGAAGGACCAAAAATTTTCTCAAAGAAGCTACCCTGTACGTTTAAAGGACGTATTTTGCCCCTCAAAACGACTAGGATGGGATTTTACTTCCATAGCTTAATTTGCAAACGAAATATTTTTACCTTTTGGAATAAAATTTAATTATGAACACAGTAATTTCGCAAATACATTTTACAAACCTAAGCATGAACAGTACATTACAAACTGGTCATTTGGGGCTTTGGGTTTGATTGGGTTTGATTGGGTTTGATTGGGTTGATTTGGGTCTACTTAAAGTAGACACTAATATTGCTTAAAAGACATTTATTGCTCCGGGTTTTATCCAGTTTTTGCTGGCTTCCAATCGTGATTTAGCCCTTTCCCTAAAAGTCTTCTGTTATTATCTTGAGAATCCATTGCAAAACAATCAGTAAATAAAAATAAATAATAATAAATTGCTTATATATATATATATATATATATATATATATATATATATATATATATATATATATATATATATATATATATATATATATATATATATATATATAAAAAGAGAGGAGAATTTGTCTAGCATTTGTTTTTATATATATATATATATATATATATATATATATATATATATATATATATATATATATATATATATATATATATATATATATATATATATATATTTATCTGTTGATATTTCGAACGTTCCATTGTTCTGTAGGGCTTGGCCATTCATACGGATGGGGTGAGTGTTGCCGAATTTTTGCGTTGAACTGAACAAGGATTTTGGTATCCCAGTCTAAGATTAATTGAAGATCTTGGGAAAGAGGTGCATAGATCTACGTCTATTATCCAGTTCTTGATTCGAGACTTGTCTGGAAAAATGAATGTTGGAGTGCTATCGTCAGCGTAACTGGATTGGTAGTTGAGGAGAGTATGTCATCAATGTGAAGAAGAAATAGGGTTGGTGCTAGGACGTACCTTGGGGTACGCCAGCAATGGTGGGATGGAAGTTAGATAAGTGACCGTCCACCACGACAGATAAGCGCCGATTAGAGAGAAAGCTACCGATATGCAGAACAGAGACAGATTACCAGCAGCACAGCGATGCGAAGGGAATAAAATTTTCTTGTGAGCACTCTTGGTCTGATGAATCGAATCAAGGATGCTTAGTGTAGCAACCCAAGCAAACCCAAGCAATACGTCTTTGAGCCTGTGGCTATTGATGTAATATGTTTGTGCTAGCTGAGATCATGTCACTGTCCTAAATCGATGCCAACAAGATCGAAAACTTCTTTATTCTATACGACTCTTCCTCTTAACTTTTCATATACATCTTTACGACTAATTAGCACATTAAAGTCTGGTTGCGTTTGCTTGGGTAAAGCCGAATGGTCGATGGAAAACATAATCTCATTAGTACTTTAACAGCTGTTATATTTTTAAAATTTAGAACACATGGGTAATGAAACACACTGTATAGCATCAAAAGTGTTAATATTTACAGTTATATGTGGCTGGACTTGGAAGAAGGCCCCAGGTGTTGGTCCTGATTTGAAATATCCAAGACGGTGCCGGATTTCCATATACCCCCGCGACCGAACTCGGGGATATCTATCTCTAGGGATAAACAATTGAATTTGAAATGCGACTGACCAATACCGAGCGCAGATTACGATTCCGAAAATGGAATTCAAAAACTTGGCCAGAATCTATAATGCGACCTTCCTGGAACATATATTTCTTGTTTGGCTCCCGATCTTTTAATGACAGGGCAGGACTTAAAACATTTTGCATATTCTAATAAAATACATGTTGAAGATATTAAAAAATAAACGCCAAGTCATCTGGGAACAATATTACAGCAAAGTAGTCCTTAGAAGAAAAAGAAAGAGGACACAAAAAAGCACACTATGTACAGCCAGTGACAATTCAAACTTTTAGATCTAAATGGAAATCCCATGCATATCTGAAAATTTGAGTTGCTGATGGCTATACACCTAGCTAATATCAAAACAGCGACATACGTAAAATATAATGGTACAAAATAAGAAAGCAACCCCTAACTTTTCCATCAGGTACCGCCCGCAGCGCCTTCTATCAGTTACAACAAAATCAGGTATGGATTATATTTTCTTATCCTAAACACCAACTATGTATAGGAAATTCTTTAGGATAAATACTTTTTCAAAATATTAAATAAAAGCCAAGTTACAGTTTTAATTTTAACACCCTATGTATCTGTTTGTATCAACTATTCAAACACACACTGTACAAAAACACCCACAGAAACACAAACATCACAAACACAAAACACCAAACTCAAACGAAAATAAAACGACGCAACCTGTCGTGTCAGCTTGATACGGCCCACTACCAACCCACCAGTGATTTAGGGACTTTTCAAAGGAACCAATATTAGCTATTGATGTCATCTGTGATTATCAAATGTCAGAACGCTGAGTTTTATCATAAATTGAACTCTACAACCTTTTCCCAAATCTGCAAATCTGTGTATGACATCAGCTTGATTTCTTTGTAATTTCCACAGACTTAAATGTCCCCCCTTTCGTCATAAATTGGCACAATAATGCCATCTCTTCAATCATTCAATTTTTCTTTCTGTGTATAAATCTTTTGCGTTACATCTAAGTCAAATCAAATTAGTATATTATGTTAAATTTAATTTAATTAGGTAATATATGAAGAATAGAGATCCTCAGCTGATCTCCTTAGCTTTGCCACACATACCTGGAACAAGTCTCTCGAATTTCATGGCAAATTGCTCTTGGTATTTTCAAGGCCTTTGACCAAGTATGGCATGTCGCACTCAACAAACTATTTTCTTACGATCTTCCTCCCAAACTATGCACCTGGATCAGTACCTTCCTCTCTGATCGGCACGAACCGTTGTGGTGGACGGTCACTCATCTAACTTCCATCCTATCAATGCTGGCGTACCCCAAGGTTCAGTCCTGGCACCAACCCTATTTTTTCTTCACATTAGTGACCTGCTCTCGTCAACTACCAATCTCATCCACAGTTATGCTGACGATAGTACTCTTCACTCCAACATTCATTTTTCCAGACAAGTCTTGAATCAAAAGCTGTACAATAGACGCGGATATATGCACTTATCCCTTTCCCAACATCTTCAATTAATCTTAGACGGGGGTGTCAAGAACATTGTTCAGTTCAGCGCCTCCAAGACCCAGTCTTGCTCCCTCACGCAAAAAATCCGGCAACACTTACCCCATCCACATGAATGGCCAAGCCCTACAGAACAACGAAACGTTCGAGCTTGTTGGCATCGCTTTCGAACAAGATCTTAGCTGACACAAGCTTGGTTTTTCCTTTCGAGACAAAACATACTTCTTCCCTTCCAACTGCCGAGATTGACTGCCCCTACATTAAGACCAAGAATGTCTATGCTGCCAAATTCACCATTCTAAGGTCCTGAGGAAAATATGATCTTTAAGTTGACGTAAAAGAAAGATGTCAAAATCTATTGCACAAATCATAAATATGGTGTTGACATGGAAGTCCTATATCTAGGGTAATACCCAACAGGCTCACAGTATCCTCGCGATCGCCGATTGGCCTTAATTAAAACTCAATTTCCAGGTCTTATCAGGGTTTAGTATCAAGAAATTTGCGAATAATCATTCCTCTAGAGTATTCTCAGTCCTAATTATTCTTTCGGATAGTTAGGCTCTAGAGTTGAACCGGGATACGAGGGTTGTGACGTCGGCGTAAATTGAAGAAAGAGAAGAATTATTAAAATCAAGCGGCAATTAAGGTATATTATAAATAATAGAGGCCTTAAGACTGCACCCCGGGGTTGAAGACGTTGGTAACTTACACAACTTTGTAGCGATCAGACAAATGGGCAAGCTCAAGTGGACTGCCCCGAATCCCGTAAAGTTCCATTATTAGCATTATGACCCCAAGAACAGAGTCTTTCGAAAAAAATGTGTACTCGAAGAGAATATTTCCGAATGCCCTTCAAAAAAATGAACTGTTAAGTGTATCCCAAAAGGAAAATTTCAACAAATCACTTCTTGAAGAAATATCTTCGAAGAATTCTTGTAGAACCGTAAGAGGGATTATGTCTGGGGGTGAATTCGTATCAACAACAACCAGCAATAGAGAACAAGAATACCCTACTACGGATCTGTTTTGTAAAGATTGGGTGGATTTCTAGTTGATGCTTTTGTTCCCATATATCGCATTGACACTGGTGTTTGTGGCCGGTCCGCTAAGTGCCCATTTGTTTCCTTTAACAGGACCTTTTAGCACGTCTAGTCTACTTTCTATCTTGAGACAATTAGAGAAATTTTATTCTTGCTATATTTCGAGAAATTTACTGTTTGCTCTCTCCCAAATCTATGACTTTAAATTTGCTTCTCCGATTTCATTCCTTTTTCCTAAATTGGAATTTATAACTCTTGTGGTCCAGTGCTGTTAATGGTTGTTCCAGAAATTTGGAGGCAATGTCCTGCTCTTCGGCGCACTTGTAATAAATTTAAGTCAAATTTACGATTTGCAAATCGGTACAGAGTCAAAACTTCAAAATTTTAGGCATCTTTTCCTTACGTATACAGTATGGACCAACTTTTGCAAGATAAGTAAAAATGTCACTCCTAATAAAAGTTTTTGCTTGTAAAATAAATAAGATTCCGTTATGAAAAATGAAATTTTTTATACAGGGAGGATAAAAATACGAAAACGTTATTTTGCGTAAGAGTAAACATACCTTGTTTATAATTTTCTAGCAAAAGAACAAATATGAAATATGTTTTAAATTAAACCCTAAGTCAAAGTGCAAGATTTCATTAAAAAATTTAAATATTAAAAGTACCGAGTTTTATCACATTATTTTTTTAAAGTCCCAACTATTCTCTATCACAACTAACCAAAGTATGTACGAGTTGCTACATGTTAAACAATAATGACACCTGTGGATATATTTGTCAATGTTTCTATTAAATGAAGCAATTATTTAGTTTAAAATACTTCTCATTAAAATGCTATCTACAGAACAAATAATTTATATAGTTCAGTGTTATGGGGATGGCCAATTATCATACCCATGGGCGCCCATAGAGTAAATTTCAGGGAGGGGGGGGGGGCAACCAGCCAAGAAACCGTATGTTATAATAAATATTTTATGGCAAAATTATTATTGTCATGAATTTTTTTGTGGAACCCGAACTCTGGGGGCAACTGCCCCCCCTATGGGCACCCATGATCATACCGTTACATTATGGAACAATATAGCGAGACATTTGTAGGAATCCCAATACCTTAAATGGCAATCTAAAACACAATAAAAAAGTTCCAAAGAATTGGTTCGGTTTCCGTCCATTTGGACTGAGAGGCATATGAAAATTAATTTCACGAAAACAGAACTGTTTCAATAATACAGATATTCGAAAACTACGGATGTTTCAAATTTTTTTTTTCTGAAACCATCTTCGAATTTTTTAACCATTTTTTGAAACTAAATTTTTTCAAGGAAACATGTTTTTAGAAAGAACATTTTTTAAACATTGTTTCGAAAAGGACTTCGAATATTCATATTAAAAAACATTAAAAACAACACTTTTTTGAAAGTAACTTACTACAGAGTAACGTAGCAAATACAAGGAAAAATAAACCTGACCAAACACGAAAAAGGTTAGTTTAGTTTTGTCATTTTTTCATTGACATTTCATTCATTCATTCATCCATTCATAAGTTAAATTTAGAAAAGCTATTTTTTCAAAAAAATATATTTCCGGCAAATGTATTTTTAGAAGCTTCTTTTTAAAACAAATATATTTTCGAAGAATCTGTTTCTCGAAAAAATTTACTTAATTTAACATCAAAAAAGATAGTTGTTGAAAAAGAAACAGCTAAAAGAGTTGGTCATCTTAGCTTACACGCGACAGGACAAATGATTTTTATTTGTTTGATTAATATGGAAGGGTAAATATTGTAGCATTTTTTTTATTTATGCCTTTTGCTCATTTGGGGGGATATATGAGGACTTGCGAAAGTACAATTTGTCTAAAACTAATTTTTCAATTTTATTTAAAGCACTTTTCAAAAATACATTTTTTTTAGAGAACATCTTTTTCGAAATTAAATTTCTTCGAATAGTATTAATTTTTTCAAGCAACGGCTTTTTGAAAAAGTAATTTACGAGAAAGTAACGTACCAAACCTAAGGAAACCTGATCAAACCCAAAAAAGGTTCGTTTGGGTTTGCTCAGGATCTTTTTTCGTCTTTTTTTCACTAACATTTTTTTTTATCTTCTGACAGCCCACGAAGACCGACGTCTAAGTACTATGTGCCGTGGGTGTAGTGGGGAATCGACTCACACATCCAGAGCTGGAAACATCCGTAGGGATTTCACCAGCCCTTTAAGAGGATGTGTGAGGTGGTACCACCTCGGTCGAGGAAGAATTCCTCTACCACCTTCCAACAACAATCACAACATATCCATGGTCGAGGCGGGATTCGAACCCGCGCCTCTCGGTTGCAAAGCTGGCGCCGTCCAACTCGGCCACCGGAGACCGGAGAGAGTTCATGATTTAATGTTCTAAATATTGTTTTCAAAAAAATATATTTTCGAAAAATGTACCTGTTTTAAAAACTATTTGTTAGGAGAAATTTTTGAAAAAATGTACTTTCGAAATACGGGTTTTTGGAGAGAATATTTTCAAAATATTTCATAAATTCGTTTCCTAAAAAGCATCTTTGAAAAAGTGGTCAGGGCATTTTTGAAAAAATGTAGGTTTCGTTAATCCATTTTCAAAAAAGCTGATTTTCGAAAAAATTTACTTTTGGGACGTCGCGTGGCCCCATTGAATGGCCTGCGATGTCAACGGATTTGACTCCCCTGAATTATTTCCTGTGGGGAAAAACAAAAGTTTTCTTCAACAGACCTCATACAATAGAGCCTTCCACTTTCTTTCATTAGAAACGTACAGCAAGAGTTTATTGATAGAGTAGGATAGGTATTGCCAGGAAGGTGAATTCTTAAAAAATTTATTCTCATATTATGTATTTTGGTACAGGTACAAAAACGTGCCTTATAAAACTTTTAGAGAATAGATTTTAATTTTTTTGGAAAATCCCTTGTCTAATATACTATCCAAATCCATATGATAAACACGATGTAGTTCTTGACAGATATCGTTTCATATTTACGGAACTTTTAATCAAATATGTCATTCGCTAAGTGAATATATTGCTGAAAAGTGAACTAAATCTAACAGAGTGGCGTCGTTCAGTAATCATATTACTTACCCTCATTTAAACATGTAATATCAAAAAGGCTTTTAGCACTGATGGGGTGACTGTTGCCCTGCGTATAGGGATGATTGTTTGAGGGCACCCCTTCTGTCTGAAACGACTGCAGCCACCATGTCAGCCTAATTGAGTGAAACTATCCGAATGATGCTAACTATTTAGATTACTTTTAAATTAGATTAAAATTTTATTACCAACAAAATGCTGTTAATAAACTTTAAAAGGTCTTTATGTGAGTTGTATATATACAAAACTCACTCTTTGCTACTTTCCTTACGTTGATAAACTCAAGAGAAACCGATTTTATTAGATTTTGTTCCTCTTGGGAGTTAAAGGCCGAATTAGCTGTATTAGGTGTTTAGATTATCTTTTTTTTTACATCAGAAGCCACAGTAAAATTCAAATTTAGGTCTTACAGAAGTAAAGAGTGAGTCACGTGGTTACTGTCACGTGACTCAATTGCGATATTTTAATTGGCTAAAAAAAGCAAAGACTATCTAAGTTTTGCTTTTGAATGACAAAACCAGAAACTTGTTCGTGAATCCGAACGTGTTGTTTGATTTATTGTAAAATTTGTGCTATAATTTTGTGCTAAGTCGAATTTGCAGATTTTATGTCTTTTTCAACTTCACAACTGAAGTTCTGAAGGAGAAGAAATGAGAGAATGGCTACAGTAAGAGACATAAATATATTTTCTATACCATTATTGTTGCCAACTACCAGAACAGGTAAGCTAGCTTTTATTGTGGTCTCACGTACTTCAGTACCCACCTAACAGAAGGGATAACCAAGATTATCTTATGTGGGAGATCCATATTTGCGAATTTTAAATTTCTTATGTCTTACATTCATTATTTTTAAACTGTAATATTTTTAAATCATATTTTTGCGATGATTAGACAACGCCCATAACGAAAAATAATGGTGTCCTAACACCAAAAGAAATGCTCTTCTCATGAAAGTTGGATGGAATAGACATCGGCATCCATACAAGAGATAACTAAATTCAACTTTAATTAAGATTAATGATATGCAGAGTAGTTCTATCTTCAGTTTGGAGGCCGCCACTGCCTCTCCCCTCCATTAACATTATCTATAGCTTTTAGACCTTATGGCTCCAATTTGTTGCACCATTGAAGTGTAGACTAATGCTGCTAATCCTAAATTTTGATGTGATAATAACGAGATTAACTACCGATTATTGGTATTAAAGTGCAACAACAGTCTGATTAGAAAGTAAAAAATACGAAAACTATTAAGTTGCATGATTCTCTACAATCAAATAGCATTTGTAGTAAGGCGATTCTATACTACACAGAGAGAAAAAATAAGTTGGTGGGTATTAAATCACATTCTATAATTTTTTAAATAAAAAAATAATTCCCTGGATAAAACCATATTTCAAATAAAAAAGCGATACTTGCAACAAAATTTCTTTTATATTTTGCATAATTACTGTAATTAAAATATTTAGTTGAGAAATATATTCTTAAAAAAATTAAATTATTTTTCCGCCAACAAAAGCTTTAATAATTAATAGAAAAATTCGCATAATTAAACATTGTATTAAACGTTTCATTGTACAAATTAAATTGTATTGTCGCAATAACGAAGAAAATCTACTGACAATTATAATTTAATTTTCCTAATAAGGGAAAAACAGAACTAAATATGTAATTCCAAAAATTAAAGTTTATTCCTGACAACTAACTCGCGGCTTATGAGAATAAAATTATTCTTTACGCTAGCCCTAACCGCCATGACATCCCGTCGACATAATCCCGGCGTGCATCGCATTTACCCATCGTCCCTTGATGAGAAGGCAGACTCGGCTACTCCGGTAGTAACAGTGAAGGTGACAGCCATTTGGTCTATTTTTGTTAGTGTAGGTAATAGCCTTTTGTTGTTTTATTTTGTAAGACCTATAAATGTACCAAGAAATATTATGCATGTAGTCAGTGATAAGTAAAATTTAAAGTTTCTTTGTATTTGGTAAATATTTGTTGGCGTTATAGTATACATCTTTTATAGAACAAAAAATAAAAATATACTTTTCTGTATGGCGACTTTATTGCAGGGTTTTATTGTTAATATGTTGTTAATATTTTCTTACTGCTTAAGGTTCTCTTTGCTCCGCTATGTTTGGTATTGTCAACCTAATTCCTTTTTTTTACGTCTATCTGATTTACTTTAGCATTTGAAAAAAGTTATGTATAATATGATATTCGTTAAGCAAATCATTACTAGGCTAGTATGAACGCATATTTCAATCTATTTCTTAACTGTTTGGCCCGCAAAAAATTTACGATCATGGTGTCAGAAAAAATGTCACTAAATTTTTTGAGGGCCAAACATTTAAAAAATAGATTGAGATATGCGTTCATACTAGCCTAGTGATGATTTGCTTAACGAATATCATATTATACATAACTTTTTTCAAATGCTAAAGTAAAGCAAATAAACCTAAAAAAACTGAATCAATTTTTTTGGGAACTATATCGGGATTGCAAATAGTATATTATAGCTTTCTTAGTAAAACTAAGGTTTACTTCACGTAATTAAATTAAGATATTTTTATTAACCAATATTAGTTGTAGGTATCATACTTTCACATTAAATGAATTATATGATAATTGATACAATTAAGTCATATTTTACTTTATCGTGTAAATTTACTTACAGAAATTATGATTTACTTCAGTTAATTAAACTTGCCAATTAAATAATTAAATTCGCTGAATTATATATTTAATTGCTCGATACCAATTAAATAATTTAATTGAAAGAAAAAAATTTTACTTGTGTAAATAATTCTTTCTCTCTGTGTACATACCTAGGTGAGAAGACTGAAAGCAAATCTCGGTCCTTGTAAATCACTCCTGGCAGTGGAGGATTTAGGAGAGGGCGCAGTGGGCGTGCGCCCCGCCTGAGGCCTTGTACAAAGAGGATTTCAATAGCCAATTTTATAAAAATCAATATTGTAACATAAAAAATTCCTACATATCTTACAAAATATTATAAACAAAAACAAACATTTTGACGTCTATGTAAGTAAGGTCTTTGAAATGAATTACGTATTCTACAAAAAGATGAATAATAGATCAATATCTACTAATATGTAATATAAAAAATGCAAGCCTTTTTGGCATTTTTGATTTACATGCTCTAAGATTGTTTCTGAGAACATTTCCTACACATCTCACTGCGATCTTATCAAAATTTGCGCCGGATCGCTTTGGCTTCTAAAGAAAACAAATATCCAAATAGTTTTTTTTTTCCAAAAAAAACTCTATTGAAGGTAAATTTTTTCAAAAATTAGCTTTTTCGAAAACGGATTAACAAAATTTTTCAAAAATGTTTTCTCGAAAACATATTCCGAACGCACATTTTTTCAAAAATATCCTGACAACTTTTTAAAGATGCTTTTTGAAAACGGATTTATGGAATATTTTCTCGAAATCACTTATTTCGAAAGTACATTGCGTCAAAAATATCTTCAAAAAAATAATTTTGAAAAAATCGGTATATTTTTCAAAAATAAATTTGTTCGAAAACAGTATTTAGAAAATTAAATTATGTACTCTAGTAGCCTGGAAAATGTTAATGAAAAAAGAGGAAAAAAGATCCTGAACAAACCTGAACACCCCTTTTTTGGGTTTGATCAGGTTTCCTTAGGTTTGGTACGTTACTTTCTCATAAATTACTTTTTAAAAAGCCTTTGCTTGAAAAATTTACATCCGAAAAAATTAATTTCGAAAAAGATGTTCTCAAAAAATGTATTTTTGAAAAGTGCTTAAAAAAATTGAAAATGGTTTTAGATAAATTGTACTTTCGTAAAGATGAAGTGAGCAGGAGGCAAAAGTAAAAAAAGGCTACACAGAGAGAAAGAATTAATTTACACAAGTAAAATTTTTTTCTTTCAATTAAATTATTTCATTGGTATCGAGCAATTAAATATATAATTCAGCGAATTTAATTATTTAATTGGCAGGTTTAATTAACTGAAGTAAATCATAATTTCTGTAAGTAAATTTACACGATAAAGTAAAATATGACTTAATTGTATCAATTATCATTTAAATCATTTAATGTGAAGGTATGATATCTACAACTAATATTGGTTACTAAAAATATCTTAATTTAATTACGTGAAGTAAATCTTAGTTTTACTAAGAAAGATATATATACTATTTGCAATCCCGATATAGTTCCCCAAAAAAATTGATTCAGTTTTTTTAGGTTTATTTGCTTTACTTTAGCATTTGAAAAAAGTTATGTATAATATGCTATTCGTTAAGCAAATCATTATATACTAGTTTAGTATGAACGCATATCTCAATCTATTTTTTAAATGTTTGGCCCTCAAAAAATTTAGTGACATTTTTTCTGACACCATGATCGTAAATTTTTTGCGGGCCAAACAGTTAAGAAATAGATTGAAATATGCGTTCATACTAGCCTAGTAATGATTTGCTTAACGAATATCATATTATACATAACTTTTTTCAAATGCTAAAGTAAAGCAGATAAACGTAAAAAAACTGAATTAGGTTGACAATACCAAACATAGCGGAGCAAAGAGAACCTTAAGCAGTAAGAAAATATTTCTTGAGGTTAAAATATAGAGCTTTTATAAAACAAAAGATGAAAATGTCTACTTTCGTTTCATATTTATTGCATTTAATGTGATACAATCATTTTTAAAATGACACAATAAAACCCTGCAATAAAGTCGCCATACAGAAAAGTATATTTTTATTTTTTGTTCTATAAAAGATCTATACTATTACGCCAACAAATATTTACCAAATACAAAGAAACTTTAAATTTCACTTATCACTGAATACATGCATATCTTGGTACATTTATGTATATCCCTACAAAATAAAACAACAAAAGGCTATTATATTATCCATAAATATATACACTAACAAAAATAGACCAAATGGCCGTCACCTTCACTGTTACTACCGGAGTAGCCGCTTAGTCTGCCTTCTCATCAAGGGACGATGGGTAACTGCGATGCACGCCGGGATGATTTATGTCGAGGGGATGGCATGGCGGTTAGGGCTAGCGTAAAAAATAATTTTATTCTCATAAGCCGCGATTTAGTTGTCAGGAATAAACTTTAATTTTTGGAATTACATATTTAGTTCTGTTTTCCCCTTATTAGGAAAATTAAATTATAATTGTCAGTAGATTTTCTTCGTTATTGCGACAATAAAATTTAATTTGTACAATGAAAAGTTTAATACAATGTTTAATTATGCGAATTTTTCTATTAATTATTAAAGCTTTTGTTGGCGGAAAAATAATTTAATTTTTTTAAGAATATATTTCCAACTAAATATTTTAATTACAGTAATTATGAAAAATATAAAAGAAATTTTGTTGCAAGTATCGCTTTTTTATTTGAAATATGGTTTTATCCAGGGAATTATTTTTTTATTTAAAAAATTATAGAATGTGATTTAATACCCACCAACTTATTTTTTCTCTCTGTGTACAATATTTAAACTTTCATAATAATCAAACAATTTGTCCTGTCGCATGTAAGCTAGGATGACCGCCTGTTCGGTGTTTTTTATTTAACAAACATCTTCTTTGATGTTAAATTAAGTACCTATATTTTTTTGAAAAATAGCTTATTCGCAAGATGCTTTTTCGGAAATGGATCTACAATTTTTTTTTAAATGAATCTTTCAAAAATATATTTTTAAGAAAACGTAGTTCTTCCAAATTTCAATTATGAGTTCTACTGGCTTAGAAAATGTCAATGAAAAAAATGATAAAAAGTTCCTGAATTAACCTAAACGAACCGATTTTGTGATGTCAGATATACATTTCCTTGTCTTCAGTGTCTGCTATGTTACCTACTCTGTAGTAAAGTATTTTAATTTTTTTTTAAATATGAATATTTGAAGTCTTTTCGAAACAATGTTAGAAAAAATGTACTTTCTAAAAATGTACTTTCGAAAAGTGGTTAAAAAAATTCGAAAAATTGGTTTCCGAACAAAAAAATTGAAAACATGCCTAGTTTTCACAATAACTGTATTATAGAAAAAGTTCTGTTTTCGAGAAAATATATTTTCGCAAAACGTGTTTTCAAAAAATGTGTTTTCACAAAATTTTCATATATCAGTCCAAATGGACAAAGTATAACTAAAAAAAATACTAGAATAGTGGTAAGCTAAGATGACTGACAAACCGTTTTGTTTTTGCAATAATAGGTTTAGATATTTCGTCTATTATGAAATAGTGTACATTTCTTAGAACCCTTAACCATCAAAAATAATATCGCACGCGAACTTGCCCGTTTTTTTGGTCTATACTTTTGTGTAGCTCGAGGTGACGTTGCCCCACCCCCTCCCCCCCTAGACGATATTCGAAATCCGCCCCTGCCCGGCTTAGCCAAGAAGAAAATTCTGTTTCAACAGACGATCAATAATTGTCGTGGCAAAAATTTATAAGTTAGGCTTCTAAATGGTTCGTCATGCACCTTATTCGCCAGATTTGGTCCTATCGGAATTCTATTCGTTTCCGACCTTGAAAAAATTTCTTGCTGGCAAAAAGTTCGCATCGGATTTTACGGAAACGTCTATTTCGACGAGTTGGATAAATCAGCTTATAACGATGGTATAAAGGCCCTTGAATCTTGAATATTGATGGAATAAAAGTATTGAGCTATAGGAAGACTATATAGAAAAATAAAAGCATTATTTAACCAATATTTTGCTGTTGTCTTTGTTGGGCAGGAAAATTTCATTCCATTCTCTTACTTCTCTTTTGGAGAGCATGAAACTTCTTTTTCATGAAACGACCGAATATTTACCATTTGCTCAATTTTACTAATCAAACTCGTTTCTTAAATTTAGGTTTTTAATATCTTCCAAAGCTCCGTAGATCTTTATGACTATGGTGCAAACGGTGAGTTCCCATCTATTCACGTTACAGCAGAGCGTTAAAGCGTTTGGGATGAAACTAAAAGGATAGAGCTTTATTTGCCGCTACTCGACTTTAGTTTTTATTTGCTGTCCTTAATTTGCCTTAAAGGACATTTCTTGTATTAATATAGCCTACTAAACATAATATTCAATTGTGTAAGTGATTACTTCTTAAATTTAAGTTTCGTTGCTGAAAGCCATTTATACATAGAATAAATAAATAACACCAATCAACCCAAATGTTATCCAATCCTTATTACAAAAATAGAAAGCAAAACAAATCTGGCAGAGAAAAATCTGGAAATATTAAAAAAATAGGTATATAAAGAACTCTATACGGTGGGCCCCAATTTTATAGCGACTTAATCTCATTTTAAATATTTGGATGTCTTTAGGTTAAAGAAGAATCGTTTTTAATGAAAATTATTGTTATAACTCTAAAAATCTTTACTTTTTTAAATAATTGTTTGTTTTCCAGTTTTGTGCATATTTTCAAGACGGTACCTACTCCGTTGGGCGCCATTTAGCTTAAGCATGTGTTAATCAAAATCCTATATTTCAATTAGGTTACTTTTTTGGCAAATCAGACTCTGAAGTGCAAATTTGAGTAGTTTTCCCGAATTAAATTTTCACTTTCTTCTGATATAATCTATACCTACATTAGATGTCTTTAAATTATAGAAGAATCGTTTTTAATGAGAAATATTGTTACAAATTGTTATAACTCTAAAAAACTTTACTTTTTTAAATAATTGTTTGCTTGCCAGTTTTGTGCATATTTTTAAGACGGTACCTATTCCGTTGGGCGCCATTTGACCTAAGCATGTGTTAATCAAAATCCTATACCTACTTCAATTAAGTTACTTTGCTGGCAAAGAAGGCTCTGAAGTGCAAATTTGAGAAGTTTCCCCAAATTAAATTTTCATTTTCTTCTGATCTATCTGAAAACCTTACCTAAAACTCAAAAGGTAAATTTTTTTTACCGTTCTTTTGAACTTAGTATATAATGTTTTAAATTAATAGTTCAATCAATAACGGAAAATTTAAAACCGTAGATACACTAAATAAAAAATATATGAACTTATAATAACAATTTATATCATCAACATCGCAGCTAATGTTTTTTAATATGCAACAATTATATATTAAAATAATTTATGGAAGGCCATTTGTTTCAATTAAATATCTATTAAACTGTTAAGCAATAATATAATCATTACGAATGCAAAATATTGATTAACTGATGCCATATCTCCAATACGACGGGACCAATACGCTTTTAAACGAAGGACAAAGAGATAATACGAAACGTAAATGCCCGAGAAAAGAATTTAATAATTTTAATAAGGATCGTAGGGTAAATATGCAAAGCTATTAAAACAAGTGGCTGCGCTAGAGCGAAGCGTAAAGTGGGCAAACTCAGCGAAGTTAAGAGCAGCACTTGACAGAGATTCTCCTTAAACAGAGCTTTTTAGGGGAGTATAGTGAAGCTCGATTCCACCGCGAATATGCTTATACTAGTAAGATACCACCTTACAGATTGAGTGCTTCGTATAGCGGAATAATACGGACGGAAGACTCCGGAGGGGGAAGGGCGTGCTCGCAGCCAATGGCGGGCGTTTCCGGCAAACGGCGATCACGCCAATCATGACGCGCGCCGGAACGGCGCGTTCCTCCTTCCCGCCAATGAAAAAAGCATTAATCTCTTTTAAAAATAGAGCAGAGTGCAACCACGCAGCTACGCGACACGCACCGAATCGCAAACTGCCATAGAGGCTACCGTAATGAGCTTAACAGTAGCACATATTTAACATGCAGTTCACTTTATAGACATCCCCACTGCCGTCGCCGGCAATTCACCTTGCCACCGCCCACTAAAAACTCACCTCGGCGAGTGCATAGTCTCCTTCTAAGTCTGTCGTCAGTTCATTGTCAACCAACTGTCTACGGAATCACGGGCTATATTTACCTTAAGAGTGGCCAAAGGAGACTCGTGGAAGTGGTGTGATGTGCGTGCAGTGAGTAGGTGTCGTGCGATTAAAAAGGACATCAACCAGGACTATCCGACGGAGACGCGGCTAGCTCGCGTCCTTCAGTTACAACCACGGCGTCTCCAGCTGCAATGACGCAACATAGCGACGCGTCTAGCGACCGATCCGAGGTGTCCGTAACTCCGCCACCACCGGTTTCCAAGATGCTCGACTTTGCTAGTCATCAAAATTTGAGTCTATTTAATTTGGAGCACCGAAATATGCTAGCAGCACCTCTAGCCGCGTTGCATTCCATGGCAGAAATGAAACAACACCAAAGTCATCTTAGTCCTTCCGACCATATCCATGGTCAGGACAAAAGTGAAGCCGATATTTTGTTAGAAAGGACCAGCATGCATATGGAGCGATCAGGATTAATATCTAGAAGTCCTATTGGTGCAACTAGTAACAGTAATAGTTCACAAGGCGCAAATCCCCATGGAATAGATCACATACTATCGAGACCCTCTCAAATAACCACTGGTCCTCTTCATTTTCCGCATAACCTGGGCTTTACTCAGAATTCACTGGGAATGGCCGCGAATAGTGCCCAGAATGCTGCTAATCCTGGTTTAAGAGGTTTCAATATTGCCGCTGCTGCCTTCTTTCATCACCATGCTGCTAATTCAGTTAACAAACCTCCTGTTGAACTTGGAAGAACGACGGGAGGACTTTACTGGCCTGGAATTCAAAGTCTGAATCCTATTGCTTGGAGGGATCGTCTAAGTAGCAGTAAGTATTGCATTTTATTTATACCATCATCGTTAGTCTAGATAGCATCATCTTGTTTCTATTATTGAAAATAATGCAAGAAAAGGGAAAACGTTTTTTGGCCCCGTTCATAATCTGTCATATTTGTTTTAGTTGTTTATCTGGACAATATACCTAAGCGTTGTAGAAATTAATTTAAAAGTCTCACGAAAACGATGATCTTTCAATTTGCTTTCCAAAGTTATTTTTCAGCTGAATAAAATTAATAATTCTGAATGTTGGTTACATTATACTTACTTTTTCCGGAAATCGAAAATTATAGAATTCTTTTTTAAATACTTTGTTTTGAGGTTGGGAAAGAAAAAAGACTGCCAATTTAATAAGAATAATAAAACTTGATAGTTTATTTTACAAAAATCTATACAAGATTCGGTCAAAACAATTATGCGACAATATTAAAAAAATTATTGTAGCAGATTTATGCCTGTTAATATAAATGTTTTGCATAAACAAATAAAGTGCTTCCAGCTTTAGAAGTCAAGTGCCAAATTTAAGGCCTCGTATTGGGCGCCAAATTTTAAGCTTCACGTTGGGCGCCAAATTTTTTCACTTTTATTTTCTTTCTGGGTATAAAATAATCTGAATATTTTTAATACCCTCTATTCTCTCATAAATAACATGTATTTTTGAAATTTTTATCTAATTTTTAAAATGTCATTAAAAATATTAAGTCTTATACTTAAAATTAACATAAAATTCTGATTCAATAATAAAGTAAAAGATAATTTCAGTAAAATAAAGTACTTTTGATTAGGTAAAATCCAAATGGAACGCTGTTTACACAGTCCTTATTGTTTACACACCCTAAATTTAAGCAAACCTAAACGAAAGCATGTTCCAGAATTCTAAAATAAATATTTTGCATAAAAAAATAAAGCGTTACGAGCCAAAAAGAAACAAAAAAAAAGTCCCACATAAAGAGCCAATTTAAAAAAAATCATATTGGGCGCTAATTTTAAAGGTCCACTTTGGGTGTCAATTTTAATGCCTTGCCTTGGGCGCGAAATCTGATGTCCCAAGTTGGGCGCCAAATTTTCTTAGATTTATTTTCTTATTAAATATAAAATTAATTTATTTGTTTAAATATTCTTAATATCCTTCATTCTCCCATAAATAACATGCATATTAGGAAATTTCAAACTAATTCTTAAAGCAGAATAGAAACCAAAAATTGCATAAAATGGTTATTATTAAAAAAAAAGTGATAAGCAATTTTTGATGAAGAAAAAGTCAAATAGAATGTTGTTATTTAGTATTCACACAGTTCTAGCCACCTTAAACAAAAGCAGTTCCATGATCCTAAAATAAATACTTATATTTCATAAAACAATAAAGTGCTACCAGCCTAAAAACAGTCCCATATGGAGCGCTAATTTTACGACCTCGCATTGGGCGCTAAATTCAAAGGTCCACTTTGGGCGTCGATTTTAAGGAATCGCTTTGGGCGCCAAATTTGAACCCCACGTTGGGTGCCAAATTTTCTCAGCTTTCTTTTATTTCTTCATATGAAATTAAATTATGTATTTGTTAAATATCTTTTATTCGCCCATACCATGTATTTTAGAAAATTCCAAATTAATTTTAAAGAGTAGGGACATATACCAAAAACTGCTAATTTAAATAAATAATAAAACAATCTGAGTAAAATCGAATTATTTTGGACCAAGACAAGACCAATTTTTTTAAATGGAGCATCCTGGCGCTACGTTATCGTACATTAAAAACTAGGAAAATATTTATGCTAATGTTATACTAAGAGGTGAAGTTTGTCTGTCCGTTTGTGTGATCGACATATTCTCAGAAAAAATGGATTTAAAAAATAACACAGATGTTTAAAAGTTAATTAGAAGATATAAAATCAAAGGAATGGAACTTAGGTTTTTTCAATCTAAGAACTGGCTGGAAGAATTTTAGAGCATGCTTTCTGTAAAGCAGGCGCGGCCCGTGAAATTTCAAAGTTGCATATCTTTGTTGCTACTTATGGGACCCATACCAAATTCAGGTTTTTTAATAGTGAGCCTACTAGGAATGTTTTGATAAAGAAAAAAAATATTTTGCAATTTGCGAAAAAAAGTTGATTTTTTGAATTGACCCACCTGGGTAAAAAATTAACACGCTTAGATATTTTATTTATTATTTTTTCTAAACAAATTTTACATCATTTTGTCGACAATTCTTAAATTTTAAGAGAAAAAAATGTATTAGTAGAAAGTTATAGTCATTTGAATTTTTTCAACCGAAAAATAATTTAAATTTTCGGTTGCAAAAAATTCAAATGACTATAACTTTCTACTAACACATTTTCTTCTCTTAAAATTTAAGAATTGTCGACAAAATGATGTAAAATTTGTTTAGAAAAAATAATAAATAAAATATCTAAGCGTGTTAATTTTTTACCCAGGTGGGTCAATTCAAAAAATCAAGTTTTTTTCGCAAATTGCAAAATATTTTTTTTCTTTACCAAAACATTCCCAGTAGGCTCACTATTAAAAAACCTGAATTTGGTATGGGTCCCATAAGTAGCAACAGAGATATACAACTTTGAAATTTCACTTGCCGCGCCTGCTGTAAAGAAAAAAATGCTTCTAGTGACGTAAAGGTGGTTGCTGTCCAGAACCAGTTGAAGTACCGAGAATCAACGCAGGTCTTTTTGTTTTTGAATCCCTCCATATTGTATACATTTTGCTGTCTTAAATGTTATTTACTTATTCACACCTATCTTTTTCAATTAAACATAGCAATCGCAATATGCTATCAAGCTGAATAATAATGCTAATTCAAAATGTATGACACAGAATACATAAGTCTCCTTGGCATTTCAGCTTGTTAATAGTGCGTAGTATGTTGAGACACGGCGATAGCATGTTGATGATTTCACGTTCTCGGCAAGTTTACCTATTCAACCGTAATTCCTATCGTAAACAGTAATATCTGCACGCTTACACACCGCCAAACCAATTGTTGATCTCAAATGTTTGTTTCTCCACATCATACAAACAGCGATATTGTCGACTTATTCTATTTACCCAGTTTCTGATAATAATGATTTTGTTGACATCCGGCAAACTCGACAAGCCCGAACATACACCGTTGGCTTGTCCAATATTATTAACCTGGATGGACGCATTTGTCTTGTTTATCCTTTATTTAGTGCTTTCGAAGGGAAACTAAATATATTATGAAATTAATTTCTCGCCAAGATTATTTTAACGCCTTTAGGCGTGATCGGCAAAAAAGTATTTAATTTCTGGTTAAATGGTCAAGATCACGAACGTTTTTTTGGTCAAAATCGTCGTTCCTCGTCCATTTATCTGAAACCTTTTCGATACCATTAGTGAGAGTTAGTTACTAGTATGTTGGTGTTTAAATGATGACGTCAAAAATGAATCAGTTTTTCTCATTTATAATACTTCTTTTAACAAGCAAAGAATTAGCGTCGCAGCTAGGACAGCGCAACCAGGGCCCGCGCCAAGGGCGCAAGCACCGTGGGGCGCAAAAATCGCAAATCGCGCCAGTTGGAGCTACGCTCATCCGACCAAAATCGCGCCACTGGACCCGAACCCCGATATGTGCCATAGAACCGTGTTTTTTTTTATCTCTTTTAAGTAGGAGAAGACAAAGTTTACATATATCTATTCCGTAAACTTTGGTAAAGATATGATATGTTAATTGTTGCAGGGACGGATTTAGGGGGGTGCCCTCCCTGAAGCTTTTTAGAAAAAATTTTAATAGCGAATTTTATAAAAATAAATATAGTAGCATAAACATTAACCATTCCTACATATTCTACAAAATGAAATAAACAAAAACAAACACCTGCCGTTGATGTAAGGTATTTGAAATGAATTATAGGTACACAAAAAAAAAAAGGAATATAGATCAATACTAATAATATGTTATATAAAAATGCAAGCCTCTTTTTGGTATTTTTGATTTACATGATCTTTAATTGTTTCTGAAAACATTTCTAACACAACTCACTGCGATTTTATCAAAATTTGCGATGGATCGTTCTGACTTCTAAAGAAACAAAGAAATCCTAAATTTTATTTACTTTGAAAGCATTTTTTTTCAAAAAACAGCCTTTTCGAAAAAGGATTAATGAAACTTTTCAAAAGTATTTTCTCGAAATATTTTAAACGTACATTTTTCAAAAATGTTCTGACAGCTTCTACAAATATGCTCTTTTGAGAACAGATTTATGAAATATTTTCTAAAAATACGCATTTTCAAAGTACATTTTTTTCAAAAATGTCTACATTCCCGAAAATATATTTTTTCGAAAACAGTAGTTAGAAAATTGTTATGAACTCTAGTAGCTTGGAAAATGTTTAAAAAAAGACGAAAAACGATCCTGAACAAATCTAAACGCACTTTTTTTGGGTTTCATCAGGTTTCCTTGTTTGGTATATTACTTTCGCGTAAACTACTTTTTCAAAAAGGCAATGCTTGAAAAAAGTAATATCTGCAAAAAAAAATATTTCTAAAAAAAATTATTTTTGAAAAGTGCTTTTAAAAAAATGAAAAATTGGTTTTAGAAAAATTGTACTTTTGTAAGTACTCGTACGTCCCCCCAAATGAGCAGAAGGCATAAATAAAAAAATTCTACAATATTTACACTTTCATTTCAAACAATTTGTCCTATCGCGTGTAAGCCAAGATGACCAACTGTTCTGTTTCTTTTTAACAACCATCTTTTTTGATGTTAAATTAAGTACATTTTTTCGAAAAACAGCTTCTTTGAAATAACATGCTTTTTTGGAAATGGATCTACAAAAATCTTTCAAAAATACATTTTCCGAAAATATATTTTTTTGAAAACATAGTTTTTCTAAATTTAAATTATGAACTCTACTGGCTTAGAAAATGTCAATGAAAAAATGACAAAAAGATCCTGAACTAACCTAAATGGAGCGTTCTTGTCAGGTTTACATTTCCTTGTGTTTGCGCAAACACAAGGAAATGTAAACCTGACAAGAACGCTCCATTAACATAGCACTACTCTGTAGTAAATTATACTTTCAAAAAGTGTTTTTTTTAAATATAAATATTTTACGTCTTTTTCGAAACAATGTTTAAAATAAAGTACTTTCTAAAAACATGTTTTCTTTAAAAAATGTAATTTTGAAAAGTGGTTAAAAAATTCGAAAAGTTGGTTTCCAAAAAAAAAAGTTTTGAAAACATCCCTAGTTTTCGAATAACTGTATTCAAAAATCAATTTTCGAAAAAATGTCGTTTTAACAAATTTTCATATATCAGTCCAAATGGATAGAAGGTATAAATTTTAAAAAATTCTAGAATTTTGATAAGGTTCTATGTTCGCAAGAACAAGTTTAGATATTTCGTCCATTATGAAATAGTGTACATTTCTTAGAACCCTAAAGAATAAAAAAAATAATGTCGCACGCTAACTTGCCGGTTCGTGACGTTTCCACACCCCCCACCCCCCCCCCCCCCCCCAGACGAAATTGTAAATCGGCCACTGGATTGTTAAAACCAGTAAAATCATCAATTAAGAATGTATAAGACTTCATTGGAGAGTGCGCAAAATTATGGAGCTTGCTCTGGGCGCCAGAGTTCCAAGCTACGACACCGCAAAGAATACGGAGAAAGTGAAAGAGTCAGCTTTAGAAAGATTAAAAACAGTATTCACAAATTAAGAAACAACAAATTATTTTCAGAAATATTATACAGAGACAGTATGATGTCGAGAATCATATCCATATATAATAAGTCATGTCAACCCTGCTGCCTGATGTTTGTACACGTTATTTTCATATTTCATATTTAGCATGCGGGACCAGGGAAGACGTTGAAAGGACAGTCGAGAGATGGAGGAAATACCTAGAAGATGGAGGCCTAAAATTGGGAGGAGAGTATATTTAGATTCCATCATCACAGAAGATGGTACTAATAACACACAGAGTGCAACCGGGATGAATGAATTGGAAGAAAATCTCTGATGTGATGTGTAATTTCAGGATCAGTATGAGAAAGAGGGATTGGTTTATAAAAGACTGGTCAGACCATGAAATGATATATGGCGTGATAGCATGGCAGAAGAATCAGAGAAACAACAATGGTTGTGGAAGTATCTAGGAAGACACAGGAAAGAAGACTGCAGTGGTGTTAGCACCCGATGAGAAGAAGATAATATAATATGCCGGTACTAATAACAATGGGGTGTACGAAAGAAGAGGAATACAGGAAAATCAAAGCAGATAGGTAGATGAAGGTAAGAATAATTTAAGGGAAAAAGGTTTAAAAGGAGAAGCTTAAGACCAGGCGTTATGGAGGTTAACCAGGAACGTCAACCTGGTGAAGTTGGGAAGAGTTAAATAAGTGGAAGAAGTCATTTCAGCAACAAAATAAACATAAGTTGAATGCAATATGCTAAAAGGCGAAAAAATCTTTTCTCTCAAAAATAATTCAATTTTAAGGCGAAATCTTTCATGAAACTGCGATCTGCACATTGCACAAAACGTAGATCATATTATCACAAATATAAGCGTTTTCGAATAAAAGTTATCTTTACAAATCTTCTTTTCACAGAAGTGTTCATCAATTACTCATAAAGTTATTTTTATTCTTGACCTACTCAAAGCCATGATGCCAGATTGAAATCCATCATCAGGTGCAAATTCGGTGTGTTTAGTGGAAATCAAAAGCTGTTGCGTTTGCAACTCATAAACAAGCCTTCCTCATGAAATAAGTGATATTATCAGGTTGACATATGGCGAGATTACACCGTAATTTTGTTGCGGTTCGTATTATTAGGATACAAAACGTTATTGCAATTTTATTATCACTAATAACTTTAAAATATTTTAAGTAGTAATAAAAAGTACAAGGTGGTTGGGAATGTTTTCTGTATAAATCTACGAGAGGCGATATTTTAGAATAATATATAGTGTCTTCGATTACATTAATAGGACAGGAAAATGGAGTATCATAATTTATGAGATTTAAAGACATCATTTATTAGCACAGGAATAAAAATATTTGGAGTCTGTACACGGCAATTAGAAGTTTAAATTTAATTTTGTAAATTATGATACTCCATTTTCGTTTGTCTCATAGTCATGTGTAACAAACTTGTCATAAAAATATGAAGCAAGTTTCCTAAATGATATAAGTATCATGAAAAATAAAAAAAACGTCCTGAAAGTATGCCGTGGAATCAATGACGCATGTTTTGAATTAATACTCTTAAAAGGTAACATAGGTAAAAGGTATATAGGTGAATGAAGAATAAAACTGTCAGGTTCTGAAGATGAGATCGCAGGACCGTGGTGGCCACCTAACTGGCATATTACGACTAATGATTCGGTCTTCGAAAACTTCTTCCAAAAAATTTAAATTATCAATAGTTACGTGAATTGGCGCGCCGCGCGCCGTCCTGCTGGATGTAGCCTTGTCGCATCTCTTCATCATCTAATGCGTTCACAAAATTTTCTAAAATTTCATTACGGTATCGCGCCGAATTGAGAGTCCCTTCAAAAAAATTCGGTTCAGTTAGCCTTCTTTTCGATATGGCCGCCCACACGCCAATTTTCTGTGAATACAGAGGCTTCTCTACAAAGAAATGTGGATTTTCAGAACTTCACACCCTTATTTGTTGAGAATTTACATAACCAGAGAGGTAAAACCATGCCTCGTCAGTAAAAAAGGTTTTTTCAAGTATCTACGTTTTCATTATTATGCAAATTACCCATAAACCACTCTGAAAATTGCATTCACTGCGACTTGTCGTTCGGTAACAATTATGGTTGGACTGAGCTTAGACGATAAGAGTGCATATGCAGGTCACATATCAGGATTGTATTGCAGGTTCCGTAGGTACTTGCTGGCTTCAACGACGAATGAGGGTTTGTGTGTGTTCATTAACAATTTGCCTCAATTCTTCTACTTTTTGTGCAGTCGAACCTTGGGTCTCCCACAGCCTTTCTTTCTAATCACACTTCCTATTTCTCTAAATAAAACCCCAGATCTAGTCAAAATTTGGCGAAACTGGTCGAAATCCGGACTATGTGTTGAATAAACCCACTGGCCATCAACCCTTCTACCATTTCTAAAGTAACTTTCGATCATAAAAGCTTTCTGTTCTGTCGTAATTTAATTTTCTTAAAAATAAAATCTTCAGTTCTATTTTTCATTCACCTATACCTTTTAACAATGTTACCTTTCAAGAGTAATACTTCAAGACATGCCTTATTGATTCCACGACATACTTTGAGGCCTTTTTTGCTCGATCTTATGAAATATATATACATATATATATATATATATATATATATATATATATATATATATATATATATATATATATATATATATATATAGATATATATATATATATATATATATATATATATATATATATATATATATATAATATATATATATATATATATATATATATTATATATATATATATATATATATATATATATATATATATATATATATATTATATATATATATATATATATATATATATATATATATATATATATATATATATATATAAACATATGTTACGGTTAATTTGGATACTTCGCTAGTTTACAAACTAACCAGCTAGTTTGCAAACTAACTAAAGACACTGTTCTTTTGAAGGAATCAGCCATTTCCCACAAAATAGCAGATGGTTTATAAACTAGCTGGTTAGTATGCAAACTATCGATTTGCTTCAGTCAAGATGAGGATTTTATTGAGGTTACCTTAACCTAAAAATTATGTTTTGTTTGTTGTCCAGAAAATCTAGCGAACGGTGGATCGGAGGGCACCCTAAGGTCGGAACAGTGTTAGCACCTGGTTAGGGGCCCTGACCAGTCTCTTTCCTCGCAGGCGAAGAGGGATCGGTGCGAAAAAATCCACTATTGTTCCTTCCTCTGCGCATGCAGTAATGAAAAATCTGTACATAAGGAACAATAGTGGATTTTTTCGCACCGATCCCTCTTCGCCTGCGAGGAAAGAGACTGGTCAGGGCCCCTAACCAGGTGCTAACCCTGTTCCGACCTTAGGGTGCCCTCCGATCCACCATTGGCTAGATTTTCTGGACAACAAACAAATCATGATTTTTAGGTTAAGGTAACCTCAATAAAATCCTCATCTTAACTGAAGCAAATCGATAGTTTGCATACTAACCAGCTAGTTTATAAACCATCTGCTATTTTGCGGGAAATGGCTGATTCCTTCAAAATAACAGTGTCTTTAGTTAGTTTGCAAACTAGCTGGTTAGTTTGTAAACTAGCCAAGTATCCAAATTAACTGTAACATATGTTTATATATATATATATATATATATATATATATATATATATATATATATATATATATATATATATATATATATATATATATATATATATATATCATTTCGATACCAAAAAATGAAGTAAGCATAACTTACAAAATTAAATTTCAACTTCTTACTGCCGTTTAGAGGCGGTATATTTTTTATTCCTGTGCTAATATTTTCTCTTAATCTTGTAAACTATGATACTCCATTTTTTGCTGGCCTGATGAATTTAAATATTTGACTTAACAATTCTGATTATATATATAATCAGAATTACTAAGTCAAATATCTTATTAAAGATATATAAGTTCCAGTCATCAAAATTTTGAACTTACTTGGTATCTATATTCTACTAGGCCTTAAATGACTGAAAAAGCAAGAAATAAATAAAAATATCCAACGATTTGAATTTTTTTTGCATTATACATCATAAGTGCTTTTTTTAACTGAGAATGACTCCAAAGCCCGTGACTTGATCAGTTATTTATAAAGTTCACAGGCGACTAACATAAGAAGCTTACATATATCTATCTTATAAGTCCAATGAAAAAGGAGAACTTAAAATTTAATCCTTATTTGTTGTGACAAGTGTCTGTATTCTCAATTTCTATTTAAAAGAATAAAACAACAAAAACAGGGAAAATATCAGTTTCTCTTTGGGAATTGATTCTCTCTCTGAAACAGTCTTAAAACTGCCCGAAGGAAAATCTGAACAAATGTTTGTTCAAGCAATTGTTGCGAAACTTTCAGATATTCAGTCAGTTTGAAATAGTATAAAGAAAATCAATTCTGAAAATATTTTTGTTCGGTTTGATTGCATTCATGCTCTGCTAGTCAAAGAACGAATAAAAAAATAAAGAAGAGATACTTATGTTAAAAGAGTTTTAGGAAAAAAGAAAATTGGTTGATATTAAAGGAAGGTGATGACTGTCATTATTATTTTAAGAGCACAAAGACGACATAGTTTTAAATACTGGAGATCCACAATTTTTGATAACTTATTCAGGATTAGCAATACAAAATCAATAGAATATAATACAGTGACCGCCAGAAAGTGCGCAGGCATATGGAAAATTTTTTATCTTTGAATCTAACAAATTTATTTTATTTCTGCATACCTTCAAACCAAAATAATATCCAACAAGTCCGGTGACAGTCTTATGGTATACGAGGAAGAGTCAAAAATTCGAAATTGAGTTAAGACTAAAGTACCCCGATTTTTTACTTTAGAACATTTTTTTATTACAAAATGTTATTTTAGTTTCAAAGTTATACCCAAATATTAATTTTCGTTTATTCTGGACAAAAAATAAGAGTTAATCGTTTTTTGTGAATTACCCTGTATAAAAAGTAGATCGCAATAATACAGTACGCAAATTATATTTTCTGTAGACTTTATTAGAGCTAACCGTAAATGTTATCTCAGAGTAGACAGGAAGAAGTTAATGCCATATTTACCGAGCATTTAACCAGGACTGGTAAGAATTATCTCCTAAAACCCAAAAATGTGTTGCTATTAAAGTTAAAAAAGTTAAATTTCTGCATTTAGTAAATAAAAAAAATGTAGGCATGGAATAATAAAATGTCTTCCTATAAACTTACTTATTTATTGGAATCGATACTGGTAATTAATTATGATTGAACAATATTATTAATAGCAATAATAGCAACAGCAGACTTGTTTGTAAAGATTTGTCGGACGGAACGATTAAACAAATATCTCTGTTTATGAAATGATAATTATTAGTTTTAGAACGTAAGCGACATATGCTTTTCTTCATTAGGCGAGTTGATTAGACGATATCAATAGCAATTTCGTTATCGGCTAAAGAGGCACATATGTTTGCAACATTATTACATCATATATCACACAACACAGCAAGAGGTGATTGCTGCGACCAAACCGGAATCGGAAACAGAAACGCTTACAGTGGTTCAGAATGTATATTGTGCACTGTTGGATGTCTTACGAGAACAGATCAACATTTAATAATAGCACAATGCTCACAATCTTAAAAATAGGACTTTCTTTCTTAATAGTTCTCTACTAGTATCAATTTTACTTTGTGTAAAAAAAATAAAATTCTAGAAATAAATAATAATAAAAAATAATTATAAAAATAAAAGAGATAAACAATAAGAACAAAAGAAAAAATGAGCAGTAAAAACAAAAAAAAGTAAAATATATATATATATATATAAGAAAAGAAACAATAGAAAAAATATTGCGGCGACTGGTAAATTGCTTATTTTTTTATCTTCGGACAGTCCACGAAGACCGAGCCTAAGAGTAGGTACCATGAAACGCAGTTATTCAACGACTAGGAATGTTTTTAAAAAAAATCGGAAACTAAATTTCGAATTTTTTTTAACCACTTTCCGAAATTATTTTTTTTAAAAAGCATGTTTTTAGAAAGTACATTTTTTCAGACATTGTTTCGAAAATATTCATATTAAAAAAAAACACTTTTTTGAAAGTAATTTACTACAGAGTAAAATATAGCAGACACCAAGGAAACGTAAACCTGACCGAACACAAAAACGGTTCGTTTATGTTAGTTCAGAATCTTTTTGTCATTTTTCCATTGACATATTCTAAGCCAGTAGATTTTATAATTTAAATTTAGAAAAACTATGTTCTCCAAAAAATATATTTTCGGAAAATGAATTTTTGAAAGATTATTTAAAAAAATATATTTTCGAGAAAATTTTGCAGATCCATTTCCGAAAAAGCGTTTATCGAAGAAGCTTTTTTTCGAAAAAATTTACCTAATTTAACATAAAAAAAGATGTTTGTTGAAAAAAAAAACAGAACAGTTACTAAGTACAATTTTTCTAAAACCAATTTTTTTAAAGCACTTTTCAAAAATCCATTTTTCGAAATTAAATTTTTTCGAATACTAATTTTTTCAAGCAACGGCTTTTTGAAAAAGTAATTTACGAAATACCCAAGAAATCCTGACCAAACCCCAAAAAGGTGCGTTTAGGTTTGTTCAGGATCCTTTTTCGTCTTTTTTCATTAACATTTATCAAGCTACTAGAATTCATTATTTAATTTCCTAAATCTGTTTTCGAAAAAATATATTTTCGGAAAATGTACCTATTTCTTAAAAATTATTTTTTGTTTTCCAGAATTTTTTTATAAATCCGTTTTCAAAAAGCTGTCGGGACATTTTTCAAAAAATGTACATTCGAAATATGTGTATTCGCGAGAATATTTTTGAAAAGTTTCGCTGATCCGTTTTAGAAAAAGCTGTTTTTCGAAAACGATTACTTTCAAAACAATGTTTTTTTAAAAAAAACTATTTGGTTATTTGTTTTCTTTAGAAGTCAAAACGATCCGGCGCAAATTTTGATAAAATCGCAGGATGTGTAAGGAATGTTTTCAGAAAAAATTAAAAAGCATGTAAATCAAAAATGCCAAAAACAGGCTTGCATTTTTTATATAACATATTAGTATTGATCTATATTCATATTTTAGTGGTATAATTTATTTCAAAGACCTTACATGGACGGCAAATGTTTGTTTTTGTTTATAAAATTTTGTAGAATATGTAGTAATGGTTAATGTTTATGTTGCAATATTTATTTTCATAAAATTTGCTATTGGAATCCTTTTTGTACAACGCTTCAGGGGGGGGGGGGGGCGCACCTCCTGCGCCCCCTAAATCCGCCACTGATGTACCGCGGATGCACTGGGAAAGTCCTGCTCACACATCCAGAGCATAAAAACAGGAACACCGTAAAGAAGAGAAAAGGCATGAGAAGGGCATATCCAAGATAAAATCAGATAAATAATAAAAATACATATTTTCTCAAATAATAAAAAAACTTGGATAAAATATAATTTTACCATAATTCCTAGACTTTCAATTTTACCGCTGTGTGGTTAGAGCTTTAGCTAGACTCTGTCTCATACCTATAGAGCGTAATGACCGGTGACGTATGTAATATTTGTTTGGCGCCATCTGGTCCTCGCGTTATTAACTTGGCAGCTCAAATAAATTCTGATAATTAATTCAACTGATAGCTTGAGGGACGCTGAATGATGAAGAGGGAATGCTTATTCGCTAGTATTGTTCATTGTTGATAAAAACTTACGATTTATGGAATTTGGTATATTCTGAAAGTAAGTTTTAAATAGTTATGTTTATACCACCAAAAAAAAATTAGTGCAAGAAGGACTGTGCGTCCAGATTTTCGTACCTGAATAAAGAATATGGACGTATTTTTTTTATTGCATAAGTCGTTTAAGGAAGTCATTACAAACCCCAAAAAATATTTTGAAGAAAATTACTAGGATAATTTAGGCAGAATTCTTTTTACTTTTCGGTATAATTTGCCCTCAGTGCCAAATGATGTCAGGCAGTGTAAAGTGACGTAAGATCAAATAACGTAAAGCTTAACCTGAAATCGAACAGGTTTGTTTTTCTCGGAAACAGTCAGAGGGGGAGCAATCGAATTTTCTGGGTTAATAGAGGAATAGTGCAACTAGCTTCGGTAAAAAATTATACAGGATGTATCCTTTTGGAGCTATTAAACGTCAAAGTCGAAATTCCTCCGATTTCCGTTGAAATCCGGTACAGGTCGCAAAACTGAATTAAATCGATTTAAATTTTCGGAAGTTGTAGAGGACCCAGAGCTTCAGAACCCAATTGAAACTGGCGAGGATCGGAAAATGGCAATTAATTCTTTTGAATTTTTTAGGTCGAAAAGTGCCATTTTCAGATCCCTTTGGTACCTAATATCTCGAAAACGAAACGCCGGATCAAAGAACGGATTAATTAGCAAAACTTTAAAATCCCAAATAATTTCTTTTTGCAGTACATTTACCTAAACCTAAAACCACTGGAAAATGGATATATTTGGAAAAAACTGGAAATTTCGATTTTTGACCCAAATTTTTCACGTTTTTTTTTTTGGGTCAAAATGCATCCAAATAAAAATCTCATTACGTCATCGAAAAGAGCTCGTCGAAATACATAGTGGCCATATTTTTTAGTTTCTTCATTCTTTATAGGAAGGGAGCAATTGCCGATTAAATTTAGATTTTTTTGACTTTTTTTGCACTCGACATCAGTGCCTTTGAATCACTGTATTTTTTCCTATCTAATTTGTTTAAAAATTTTCAACGCTATCTTTTAGCGGGATAATCAGATCTTAAAATGAATACTCAATGGGTCATCCAGGGTTAAAAACTGAATTTTGTTGATTTTTTCAAGAAACCCTATTTTTAACCAACATTATTCTACAGTTTTTTATTATTTAGTGTGTTTTGGGTTTATTTTATCGTCTAATTACCTAAGAATACCTCTCACTAATTTAAATCACTTACTTTTTCGTTTAAGTTATAAATAAATAGGTTTATTTGCCATCGGAGACATGCAAAATTTGAAATTTTCGAATTTTCGATCATTGCTATGAAAACAAATAATTAGATACAGTTTATTTACGACGAAATTATTTTAAAATGATGTGTCAAAGTTTCGCATAAATGGCAGTTCTTGTTGCAAGATTGGAATGTTCCTGGACCGATTTCAGCTTAAAATATACATGAATAAGATTTTCTACTTTCTACTTTCAGTGTAGGGATATTTCACTGGATGAGTTACGCATTAAATGCGATTTTAATGATTTTTCGATGACCCTACAACACTGAAATTCGCCATGTACTCATTATAACACTTTTAACGTCATAGTCAATGGGATCGCGTTTAAAAAATTTCGAAATTGGCGCGAAAATTGGCAGAAGAATATCCTTTTTTTTGTTAATAAAGACCAAAATAAATTGACAAAAACAATCACCATAAATTTTTAATTTATATAGGGAATATACAAAAAAAATACTGTATATTTATTTGGGTTATATGCATAAACGTAACTAGCTTCGCTTTTCGTGGGGGCTACTCGGGGGCTTTTAGGTCGAATTGCTACTGACAGAGGTAAAACTACACCAGTGGGGCTATTTTTGGGGCTCTAATAACTATTTCGGGGCTCCCCCCCCCAAGACCCCCCTAGTTACGTTCACGGTTTTATGCATATTCCCTATTAAATTTGAAACAAGGAGGTTTCACTGAAAAATGTCGAAAAATTAAATTCACACAATCATACAAAAAAGTTTTGATCAATACTATGATCAACTTCACAACTACTACGAAAATTAGATTCGTATTTACACGTACTGCTCCAGTCAATTTATAATTCATGGCTTCCCGCTGCTTTCCTGTTTCCGTGTGATCCTGTATTGATTTCAGCCTTAAACAAAATCGCAAAATTTACGAAGCGAAAACAAACTGCGTGGACCTGAACGTAAAGGCAGAAAAGGAGCAATTTAATCCTGATCCTGCGCTAGCTGTCATTTCTAAGTGAATTATGTCAACAGGCGTCTAATATATATTCGATCGGTATGAAGCTAAACATGTCAGTTAAGTGTAAAATATTATGCATCTAAAACTGGTATTTTTTAAACTTCATCTTTTTAACAACATTTGTTGAGTTTCATTAGTAAGTGTATGATTACGTCGGCAGTAATCCCAATGGGTGTATGGAAGGCAGGGCCGTTTCTGGTGTGCTTGCCGCTCTGGTGCAAAATTAAAATTTGCCGGTGGTGACGAAATCCGTAATATCTGTCATGAATGATTTTGTGTCTTTCTAGATATTTTAGAATTTGTAAGTTAATAACTTTCTCCATACCTTTACTGACAACAGAGAGAAGAGAGAGGTCTATAATTGGATGGAAGGGACTTGGAACCTTTCTTCGGGACAGGCTGCACAGGAGCAGTCATCTGGGAAGACACCCTTGTCAATGTCATAGGAGATCTGGAAAAGAGGAGTTAAGATGGGTGCAAGTTCTGGAGCGCATTTTTTCAGAGCAATTGCTGGTATGCGATCCAGACTGGAGGACTTTTTGCGTCAAGGAATGAAAGAATTTTTTGAACTTGTTTGATCTTAAGAATTGTGTTGGAAGAGCAAAATTGGCAGGAGGAAGAAGGGTGGAATTGGCAGCGAATGTTTTGACAAAGCTTTCCCTTTAGGGGTGGAAATAATTTCGTTGTCAGAGGTCAGGAGAGGAAACGTGCTTCTACAAAAGTTTTGACTAATGTTTTAGGCAAGTGACAAGAAAGATTTGCTGTTGGGTTGGGGGAACAGGAAAGCACTTTAGTTTTTGTTACATGGATCAAAATAAACAGAGGAAATAGAGATATAGGAAAAACAGACGGGATTTCAAGGAAAAGCTGAAAAGAAGTTTCGAAGACCATCACAGTCGGCAGAACTGTAGTGCCAGATCACGCGTTTCGGTATGATTTTAAATCTTAGGGTTTTGAAAACTGATTTCCGTTTTATTTTATTTAAAATTTAAAGGAATTAATTTAGTTTAAGGGTTATAATCAATTTTTCTCTGGCGTTGGACGCCCTGGTGCAAGGGCACCACCAGCACGGCACCACCAGGAACGGCCCTTATGGAAGAAGAGGTAGAGGAAGACCAAAGCAGATGGGTGGTTGGAGTAAAGAATGATTTAAGGAAAAAAGGTCTAACAGAAGGAGTAGCTCAAGGCAGGGTGTTCCAGAAACGAATATCCAAGCACGTCGAACCCGTATAAAGTTAGGAAAAGACGGAGTCAGAGAAGAAGAAGAACGAGAAGAAGAAGATTGTAAACTTCTAAAAATACTTTTGGAAGTTTCCTACAATAATGATATAGTAGATATTATTACGGCCTTTTGCTGTCCCAGATGGTACAGTATCATATGTACGCATTACGCAATTACTGTAAGGTAATATCTGCAATCCTAAATACCACAGGCTAAAGCATATGACTAAGGATTAATAAGATATACCAATATATCATTATTCTTCGTCATAGTAAATTTGTATAAATCTATTTCCATTGCATGGCGACGAAATTTAGAGCAATAGTGGCAACGTCGCTTTCTCATCAGAACACATGCCTTCCCCTTATTCATTGATAATAAAGATTTGTCAAGATTCTTCTATCCCTTGACACCAAAAAGTCCTTCGGTCTGGATGGCATACCGCAATTGTTCTAAAAAATGCGCTCCAGAACTTGCACCCATCTTAACTCGTCTTTTCCAGATCTTCTGTGACAAGGAATATCTTAACAGATAGCCGAAAGATTGCTCGTGTGCAGCCTGTCCCGAAGAAAGTTTCCAAGTCCCTTCCATTCAATTATAGACCTACCTCTCTTCTCTCTGTTGTCAGCAAAGTTACGGAGAAAGCGATCAACTTGCCAATTCTAGAATATCTATAAAACACGAAATAATCCATGACACACAGTACGGTTTGTCATCCTAACTTACCAATATTCTAGCATTTTTTTAATTACTTACACCTTCTGTCCATCTGGACTGACAATTTTTCGAAAACATACTTTTTCGACAATATATTTTCTCGAAAACAGAACTTTTTCCATAATACAGATATTGGAAAACTAGGGTGTTTTGAATTTTTTTTTCTGAAACTAATTTTTTCAAGAAAACATGTTTTTAGAAAGAGCATTTTTTAAACATTGTTTCGCAAAGTCTTCGAATATTAATATTAAGAAACAACACTTTTTTGAAAGTAATTTACTACAGAGTAACCTAGCAAATATACTTCGACACACGAAAACTCAACCACCAAAAGAATGCAGCAAAAAATTAGTATGTTGCCAAACTTACAAATAAAACTGTAGTAATAATAACATAATATAATATAATAATAATAATAATAATAATAATAATAATAATAATTAATAATAATAATCATAATAATAATAATATTCGCAATAATGTTGAGCGATATGGTTTATTATATAAAATAATAATAAAAACCATAAATAGATATCAAATTATTATGGGTATCCTAATATTATCCTATTTTAACATCGAAAGTCGCCAGACGGAAACTTCGTCAAGATTACAATAATGCGAATCTTTGGAAAATAGGCAACGTTGTTAACAGGTGGCATGGTTCTTCGGGTTGATAGGTTAATCGGTTGGCGTCTACAATAATAATGGCGTATCTAGCTGCTTACTGAGTGGTGATTTGTATTTAAGCTCTGCCCACCTAATTTTTTATCGTTTCCTCGCCCTTTCGTCGCGTACAACTTACCATATGCCAGACTTTACAAGGCAACGTAAACCTGATCAAACCCAAAAAAAAGGTTCGTTTAGGTTAGTTTAGGATCTTTTTGTCATTTTTCATTCACATTTTCCAAGCTACTAGAGTTCATATTTAAATATTATTTTCAAAAAAAATATATTTTCGAAAAATGTACATGTTTTAAAAATTACTTGTTTGGAGACATTTTTGAAAACATGTGCTTTCCAAATATGGGTTTTTGAAGAAAATATTTCATAAATCCGTTTATCCGATATTTTTGAATAATTTCGTTAATCCATTTTCTAAAAGATGTATTCGAAAAAAATTACTTTCCGAAGAGCTTTAAAAAATCATTGGGTTATTTGTTTCGTTCAGAAGCCAAAATTATCCAGCGCAAATTTTGACAAGATCGCAGTGAGGTGTGTAAGGAAAGTTTTCAGAAACAATCTAAGAGCATGTAAATATTGTAAATCAAAAATACCAAAAAAAGTCTTGCATTTTTTATAACATATTAGTATTAATTAATTAGTAATTAATTAGTACTTTTGGTATACTTAATTCCTTTCAAAGACCTTACACAGACGCCATAATGTTTGTTTTTGTTTATAATATTTTTGTAGAATATGTAGAAATGGTTAATGTTTATGGTACAATATTTATTTTTATAAAATTCGCTATTGAAATTCCTTTTCTACAAGGCTCTAGGGGGGGGGGGGCTCCCCTAAATCCACTGTGGTAGTCCAGAGATGAATTTTTAACCAGAGGACAACCACAAACAATTTGGAACCCAACCATCTTCGGAACCAGCATGTAAAGTGGTAATTATTTTCCCTTGTTCGGTGGGGCTTTGCTTTGGCATTTTCCTGATGGATCAACCCAACCTTTTGCTGGGGTGTCATGTGTATCAAACCATGTTTCATCGAGGTAGATAATGAAACGATTTTCTAATCTATACTTTCTTACGGATTTTAAATAATTGAAGCGCCACTGTTGTAATCGTTGTGATTCCATTTTCGTCTTTTACTAATGGTCCGATATGTAAAATCCTTTTGAAATAATACTCTCCAGAGGCTTGTCCTGCTGCAAGAAATGTTGGTTTCGTCTTGCATTAGTCGCTGATTTAATGAAACCAACGTGTGTATAATTTGCTCTTTGTACATATCATATATTTTTATACGAATTAAACCTTTGTCGCTTGCGTCAAAACGCTTGCTTTTACTAGCATCACTATGTACTTTTTTTGTCTATAATTTGCTTTGCCACAAAATCTTTAACTGTAGACAAAGAAGTTTTCGTTAATGAGGACGTTTCTGTCGCAGCTGCATTTACATTAAACCCCTGTTCAATAAAGAAACATACACATTTTTAACAATTTGCTTGGCATCGAGTGATAAATATTTTCTTTTTAAATTAGCACTACCGGAGGCACTATGATCAACGTCTTTCCAAGGACGCCACATTTTTTAGCACGCTCGGAGTAATAACAAATACGATTGAAATCATATTAACAACTGCACGGTTTACCACACATATAGGAACTAAATATTTCGAAATTATTAAACTAGGTAATAGGGAATATGCATATAACCCAAATAAATCTGAAATATTTTTTTTATATTCTCTACATAAATTAAATGTTTACGGCGGTCGCTGTTATCCATTTATTTTGGTCTTTATTAATAAAAAAAAAGATTTAAAACTGCAAATTTTCGCGCGAATTTTGAAACTTGTAAAACGTGATCCCATTGGCTGTGTCGTCAAAACTGAACTTGTGACTCATCATGAACATGGTGAATTCCAGTGTTGTAGAGTCATCAAAAACTCAATAAAAATGGTATTTAATGCGTAACTCATCTAATGAAATATCACTGCACTTAAAGTAGAAGGTTCCTAAAATCTTATTTATGTATAGGTACTTCAAGTCGAAATCGGTCCAGGAACCTTTCAATTTTGCAAAAAATTGACATTTCTGCGAAATTTTGACATACTATTTATCATCTTAATAATTTCGAGTAAATAAACTGCAATTTTTTATTTTCATGGCAATCTTCGAAAATTCACAAATTTTCAAATTTTAGATGTCCCCGATGCAAATAAACCTATTTATTTATAACTTTACCGAAAAAATAAGCGATTTAGATTAATGGAAGGATTCTTAGTTAATTAACGGATAAAATAATCCCAAAAAGAATCACTAAATAGGGTAAATAGTGTGGAATAATGTCGGTTAAAAATAGGATTTGTCGGAAAAAATCAAGAAAATCCGATTTTTACCCCTTAAATACTCCTGGATAACCCATTCGATATTCATTTTACAGTGTGATTATCCCTTTATAAGATAGTGTTGAAAAATTGGGGAAAAAATAGATAGGAAAAAATACAGAGTGATTCAAATGTACCGATGTCGAAGGCAAAGAAGTAAAAAAATCGAAATTTAATCGGCGATTGCTCCCTTCCTATAGAGAATGAAAAAACTAAAATAAATGTATAATATATACTTTGACGAGCTCTTTCCGATGACGATATGGGATTTTAATTTGAACCATTTTGACCCCACAAAAAATTAAAAACCGTGAAATATTTGGGTAAGAATTCTAAATTTCCAGTTTTTTCCAAATATTTCCATTTTCCAGTGATTTTAGGTTTAGGTATGTGTATTGCGAAAAAAGTATTTGAGATTTTAAAGTTTCATTTATGAATACGTTTTTCGATCTGACGTTTTGTTTTCGAGTTATTAGGTACCAAAGAGGGGTCTGGAAATTGCATTTTTCGACCTAAAAAAATTCAAAAGAATTACTTGCCATTTTCTGATCCTCACCAATTTCAGTGGAGTTCTGAAGCTCCCCTACAACCTTCGAAAATTTACATCGAGTTAATTCACATTTGCGACCTGTACCCGATTTCAACGGAAATCGCGGAAATTCGACTTTGACGTTTAATAGCTCCGAAACGAAACATCCTGTATAACTGAATTTTTTTACCGAAGCTAGTTGAACTATTCCTTTATCAACCCCAAAAATTCAATTTCTCTCCCCCTGACTGTTTCCGAGAAAATCAAACCTGTTCGACTTTGGGTTAAGCTTTACGTTAACATCTAGATTTTTGCTGATATCCTGACGTCACTTTTCACTAAGGACAAATTGCTGCTTTTTAAATTGTAATAAATTATACCGTAAACATACAAAAGTATAAAGTAAACATTTTTTGTAGCTAAATGATCCTAGTAATTTTCTTCAAAATATTTTTTTTGGGTTTGTAATGTTTGACAAATGGGGGTAATTCCAGAGACGGCTTCTAACCTAGTTGGAAATAAAATTAGGAGTCGATTTGAAAATAAAATACAAATATTTATTTACCCACATTGTGTTATTTGAAAGTGCGAGATACGAAAATATCATACAGGGTGTCTGAAAAGTCTTAGCATGGGCAAATATCTTTACTATTAATAAAGATAGCGACACCAAATTTTAGTTGTACCTTATTGGTTGATAAATCTACGTTTTTATGTAATTTGACTTTTTCAACCCCCTTGGGGGGTTACGCTAGGGAGTTGAGGTCGAAAATTTTGAATGCAAACCTATGCCGTGTGGCCTCTTCGTTTACAAATCTTCAAAAAAGAAACATTGTTTTAGTATTTTAGTATTTATTTATTCTTGTAATTCATTTTTAAATGGCAAGCCTATAAAAATTATAACTCGTAAATCGTATAATCGGTCGGGGCAAAAGTCGACCATTAGTCGACCTCTTGTGCCGTACAGCACAAGTCGGCGCTGCTATTTTTTGTTTTGTGGGGCACTTTTTTCTAACTTTTCTCCAACTTTACTTCTTCATTTGTCGTTGTTATATGTTTTGTTTTTTGACATCTGCGCAGTAGACCAAAATGCGTACCACGCGCAAACCGAGCGTGCTAGACATGCGTACGCAAGTTCAGGAGATGTACTTGGGTGTCTACATTCGAACCTATTCACTTGTAAGAATATATCCCCAATAGTTAAGGTACCACTACGTAGTTAACTGTATAACTTTTTCCCAAGGTTTTTTCGACTTTAGTTTTCGTTTTTTGCCATGTGCGCAGTAGACCAAAATACGTACCACGCGCAAACCGAGCGTGCTGGACATGCGCACGGACTTTTAGGAGATGGACTTTGGTGTCTACATTTGAACCCATTCACTTTTAAGAATCTATCTCCAGTAGTTAAGGTACCACTGCGTATTTAACTTTATAACGTTTTTCCCAAGTTTTTTCGATTTTATTTTTCTTTTTTTGCTATCTGCGCGGTGGCAAATAACGAAAAGTACAGTCGAAAAAAACTTGGGGAAAAAGTTTTACCATTGATCAAAATGCGTACCACGCGCAAACCAAGAGGGCTAGACAGTCGCACGAAATTTCAGGAGATGTACTTTGTTGTCTAAATTCGCAGTGGTACCTTAACTACTGGAGATATATTCTTAAAAGTGAATGGGTTCAAATGTAGACACCAAAGTCCATCTCCTGAAATTCCGTGCGCATGTCTAGCACGCTCGGTTTGCGCGTGGTACGCATTTTGGTCTACTGCGCACATGGCAAAAACTGAAAAATAAAGTCGAAAAAAACTTGGGAACAAAGTTATAAAGTTAAATACGTAGTGGTACCTTAACTACTGGAGATATATTCTGAAAAATGAATGGGTTCAAATGTAGACACCAAAGTCCAACTCCTGAAATTCCGTGCGCATGTCTAGCACGCTCGGTTTGCGCGTGGTACGCATTTTGGTCTACTGCGCAGATGTCAAAAACAAAACATATAAAAACGACAAATGAAGAAGTAAAGTTGGAAAAAAGTTAGAAAAAAGTGCCCTACACAACAAAAAATAGCAGCGCCGACTTGTACTGTTTGGCACAAGTGGCCGACTAATGGTCGACTTGTGCCCCGCCCGATTATACGATTTACGAGTTATAATTTTTATAGGCTTGCCATTTAAAAATGAATTACAATAATAAATAAATACTAAAATACTAAAACAATGTTTCTTTTTTGAAGACTTTTAAACGAAGAGGCCACACGGCATAGGTTTGCATCCAAAATTTTGGACCTCAACTCGCTAGCGTAACCCCCCAAGGGGGTTGAAAGAGTCAAATTACGTAAAAAAGTAGATTTACTAACCAATAAGGTACACCTAAAATTTGGTGTTGCTATCTTTATTAATAGTAAAGATATTTGCCCATGCTAAGACTTTTCAGACACCCTGTATGATATTTTCGTATCTCGCACTTTCAAATAACACAATGTGGGTAAATAAATATTTGTATTTTATTTTCAAATCGAATCCTAATTTTATTTCCAACTAGGTTAGAAGCCGTCTCTGGAATTACCCCCATTTGTTAAACTCTAAATGACTTCCTTAATCGATTTATGCGATAAAAAAATATGTACATATTCATTGCTTCAAACCGAGTGTAAATGTTTGAGAGAATATTTAAGCTTAATTTAAGATTCTACATTTTTGTGTGTGAACTTTGTTCAGTACTTTATTACATTTACTTTTTTATATTCTTAATAACATCACAAAGGAATTTCTTTTCTAGGTAAAACATTTATTAAGAAACTACGCCCTTCCATAATTTTAATTAAGACAACATTGTGTCTTACGCTAGCAATAAACAGTTATCTCAACTATGCGTTCCATATAATTCCCGATGCGGTATAATATATACGTTGACGTCGGCGTCTCTGTTATTATAGCAGCCAACTTTGCTAATTGAAGACCCTGTTACTGAATTAGTTGTTCATTTAATGGTCTGTCATGCTACTGTACCGCCATTTTGCGAGCGTTTACTGCTTTTGCCAGCCGTCACAAATATCATGATGCTACTACATTACCCAAGGAAAATTAGGTCGCATATCAGCCCTTGCTTGAAAGGACTGCAGAAATTATTGACCAGCTTTAATTTAATATTATTTTGGAAAACAGTTGAGGGATTTTTTTTTATCTTGGACCGCCCACGTAGGGTTCAAGTCTAAGTACAAATGTACCGTGAGCATCTAAAGAGAAGAAAAATGTAACCTATTAATACGGGATTTAAAGCATGGGGGGTTGGGAGGGGAAACATCTGCAGGCAATTTGTTCCATAATTTGGAAACCCTAGGTATGAATGAGCAAGAGAAGTGCGATGTTCTAGGGTTTTGTAGCTGGACAGTACAGGGATGCATATGTAACGCACTTATTCTTGTTCAGTTAGAAACAGTCAAGAGTCAAGAGGGAAATGATGGCGGTTAATTCTTCTGCGCAAAATTCGTGAAAATATCTCGTGAAAAGGGACAGATCTTCAACAGCATGGCGATAAGCGCGAGAAGATAGTTTTCTTGTGAGGACTAGGTCATTGATAAGTCAAATGGCTCGCTCTTTTTTGGATAGAATTAAAAATTTTAAGGGTCGAATACATTTGCGCCCGCAGACTTTTTTCTCAGGGGGGGGGGGGGCAAAATGAAAAAAATAATTTAAAATATTTTATGTGTAGTGATTTATACAAATACACTAATAATTAAAATCAGAAAAATTCGGTGAAGTGCAAGCTATACTTGCACAATTAGTGTTCCATGCCATTCGCCCCCCACTTAGTCTGAGCAAACCTTGGCCGCCCAAGCTCCGCCCATCTCCCGCGATACCCGCCGAAGACAGCACCAACGCCGTATCACATCGCGTATGCGCGGAGTGGGGAGCGTTTCGACTGAGCCAAATTAAAAATTTTTAAAAACGTGTAAGGACAAAAGCTGTTCTTTACATCGTAAGAAATATTTTCTGTCGAAAAACTTTTTCTCTAAAACCAAAGGTTCAGCAGTTATAAGGAAATAAACAATGTGTTTATAACAAATGATCGTGCTAGAATTTTTGAATCTCGATAATTTTGGTTCAATCTACACCTAATTCTCAATGTTCATAATTTTTTTCAGATTTTTCTGAGCGGTTCTTTTGGTGATGCGTGTGGGGGACAGCAATTTTTGGGTGTTTTTCCCGAAAAATGTTTAAAAAACGCATAAAAAATACATCATATTGTTAAATTCGTCCTTCAATAAGCTTTGATTTTTTTTCCATTTCCCAATTTACCCTCTAAAATTAACCCCCAGAAACAAAATTCAACTTTTTATATTTCACGTCTATAATTGGGTCACCACGCTCTAGTTCTGTGCTGAATTTCCAATTTTTACGTCCAATAGTTTCAGAGAAATCCGCTTATGACAGACGGACGGGCGGACACCGAAGTGATTCCGTTTTGCTAATTTTAGCACGGAACACTAAAAAAAAACTTCTTCATAAAATAAACATGCAGGCTGCAGAAAAATTATGGTAATTTGGTTGCCGTGCCGGTTGTATTGAGTTAGGACTGGGTTTAAATAATATTCCTCATCCTAACTGATGTTCTTGCACTTGGCTTTGTAAAGATGTTCAAACATCAGAAAAATAGAAAACATTTATCATAAAAAGGAATGTTAGGTATTTATTACAAAAATAATAGATATTTAGCAATTCGTCCAACAAAAAGTACGAAGTATGACAATCTTACAATCTTGGGAGGGGCCACGGCCCTAGCCTACTAGAAATGTTTTGGTAAAGAAAAAAAATATTTTCTAATTTGCGAAAAAACTTGAATTTTTGCGGAGACCCCCCCCCCTAGGAAAAAAAATTAACTCATTTAGGTATTTTAGTTATTATTTGTTCTAAACAAATTTTACATAATTTTGTCAAAAATTTGATTGAGAGAGAAGAAAATGTGTTAGTAGAAAGTTACAGTCATTTGAATGTTCTTAAAAATTATATTTTAGGTTTAAAAAAATTCAAATGACTATAACTTTCTACTAACACATTCATTTTCCTTCAAGCCTAAGAATTTTGGACAACATGATGTAAAATTCAAAAATTCAACTTTATTTTGCAAATTATATATTTTTTTCTGTGCCAAAACATTCCTAGTAGGCTCACCATTAAAAAACCTAAACTTGGCATGGGTCCCGTAAGTAGCAACAGAGATATACAACAATAATGTAATTTTCTGAAAAATAAAAACTTCAGAACTTGACAGTTTTATTTTTCATTCTCCTATACCTTTTACCTATGTTACCTTTCAAGACTAATAATTCAAGTCATGCGTGATTGTTTCCACTGCATACTTTGAGGACGTTTTTTTGATCTTACATTACTTTTATCTTATGCTGTTTTCGCATGCTCTCTTTTCAATCATTGTCAACATTTTGTAGAATATCGTATAATGTTACTTTATTACGTCGTAGAAAGTTAATGATGTCTTCCATTAGTATCTTTTTATTTAAAATAGAAGCTCCTTCTATCGGAAATCCAATGCCAAAACATTTAATACACGTTCCTATGTCGAACACATCTTTTATAGCATCTAACGTGCATATGAAAAAGATATCGGAGCCATCATTTTTATTTATGGGTATATTTGGGTTTATATTGGCAATATTCCCGCTGAAAATATTGCGTGTGATGCAAAAGAGAACAAGAAGATTCTGTCTCATAGCAGTCGATTTTGTTTGACTGTTCTAGGATTGTTGTTGTGATAATTAGTCTTGCTACAAATGAAAATTTTAACTTGAAAAGATGCAATACACGGTTACACGGAACAAAAAGTAGCGTGTTTTAAATCAATAAAATCGATCAACTGAATCAATTATGATTCTATAATTTTCTAACAGGAGAAACATTGACGAGATTGTTATAGAGATTAGGTAGAAAGTACAATACTTAAGAAGGGAATTTACCAAAAATGTAGGGAGGTCACGTTAAAAATCAAGCGGGCTCGACAACGTATCAGGCGATGATAAAAAGATAATTATATATATATATATATATATATATATATATATATATATATATATATATATATATATATATATGTAAATGCGAAGATTTACTTCTTCGCTAGTGCAGCGAAAAGGCCGTGAATGAAAAATAAAAATAATGAGGACTATCTTTGATTCTGGTCTGGGTGACCTCCTGCTATCGATTTCTGGGCCCTTACCCATCAGCGGGCAGGCTTACACCCAGGGTGGCTGAAGAACAGACCACGATTTGACCAGAATCAAAGATAGTCCTTATATCCAAAATGTTCGGAAAGGATGGGTAAGATGTAGTGGCTCGCGCCAACTAGTTCACCCAGTGTTGCTCCAAAAATGTTTGGCTGCTAACGCAATAATACTCGAAAGTATGTCGAATGTCGATTTTCTCGACGTCGACGGTACAAATGCACCATTGTACAACAATAGTAGAAAAATGGAAGATATCTTTTTCTTCCATTTTTCTACTATTGTTGTACAATGGTGCATTTGTACCGTCGACGTCGAGAAAATCGACATTCGACATACTTTCGAGTATTATTGTGTTAGCAGCCAAACATTTTTGGAGCAACACTGGGTGAACTAGTTGGCGCGAGCCACTACATCTTACCCATCCTTTCCGAACATTTTGGATATAAGGACTATCTTTGATTCTGGTCAAATCGTGGTCTGTTCTTCAGCCACCCTGGGTGTAAGCCTGCCCGCTGATGGGTAAGGGCCCAGAAATCGATAGCAGGAGGTCACCCAGACCAGAATCAAAGATAGTCCTCATTATTTTTATTTTTCATTCACGGCCTTTTCGCTGCACTAGCGAAGAAGTAAATCTTCGCATTTACATTTATTGTATTACCTATAGGCCAAGAAATCTTCCATTTTTCTATATATATATATTTCTATATATATATATATTGTCCTCTTGTCTAACCCATCCGTGAACATACTGAATCTCTACAGATATATAAATATATATATATATATATATATATATATATATATATATATATATATATATATATATATATATATATATATATATATATTTATATATCTGTAGAGATTCAGTATGTTCACGGATGGGTTAGACAAGAGGACAAATGGACTAAAAGGTGAAAGATTCGAAAAAAGTTCATTCTTTATAAAAGTTTTTGCTTGCTCCAGATCCACGATACCCAAAAATTTGTTTTTTTGTACAGGGTATTCAAAAAATACAAAAACGTAAAATTTGGTTGAGAGTAAAGTTGCCTTTTTTGATTGTTTTAATTTTTAAAAGAATTCTTATTCCAGTTTTTCAAGCAAAAATTTGAAATTTCTAAATTACGCTTTTAAAATCAATATTTTGTCACCCTTTTATTTGATTACACAGTACATAAGTTAGTAATAAAATTTAAAAAAAAAACTGGATCCGTTAGTGATTTAAAGAAGACCAAGAAAAGGCTCTGCGAAAACGATGCTTCTACAGTTTTAATTTTGCAATCTGTTATTGAAAATCATATTATGTCTTTAAGAAAACAAGCAGGAAGTTTACAATTGAAGCGTTGCGTCGCGTCGACTCGAACAACGCTGTAACTGACATTTTTTCAACTTCCACGGATATCGCCAAAATGGCGAAATTAAAATTTAATTTTGAAGAGGGGGAAATCATGAGAAATGGGTTTTCTTCTATTAGGTAGTTGCAGTATGTGCCATAAAATTATTTTAAATGATTAACTCAATTTATAAAATCAAAAAATAAAAAAGGAGACAATGTGGTTTTGAAAGCATAATTTAGAAATTTAAAATTTTTACTGGAACATCTGGAATAAGAATCCTTTTAAAACTTAAAACAACTTTTTTAGTTAACGTTTGTATTAAAATTTAGAAAAAGGCAACTTTACTTTTAACCAAATTTTACGTTTTTGTATTTTTTGCATACCCTGTACAAAAAAAAATCAAATTTTTGGCTTTGTGGATCTCGTTTTTATAGCAAGCAAAAACTTTTATAAAACAATACCTTTTCTCGTATCCTTACTTTTTGGTTCATTTGTCCTCTTGAGTGGTATGTCATATTCTCAAAGGTAGTGATTTAAATGGAATGGAATGGAATGTATAATCATGCATGCTAATAAAATCTGATTATAAACGCTTTGAGAACCAAATTAATTTACATTATACTTATACAAATTTGAACTTTTATTTACTTTTTAGTGCACATTTAGAAAAAAATATATTACCATTATTTCAATGACCAAAATACTAGTGGAATCCAATAAATTTCTAATATTCCTTGGAGTGTAGAATTGTTAGAGCCAAAATATTAAACTATTTGATTGGAATGCTTAAATATAATTGAGCGAAAAATAGCTATTTGTAGGCGGTGTGATTCAAATTACAATATATTTTATTAAACGAACAAGAACTATGGTTGAAATAAAAAATGTAAAAATTAAGTCAATAATCCTTATTTCATTTCAATTAAAATAAATACTTCATTAAAAAATATAAGGTATTGGAGAAATAATAAAAAATATTAATTCAATGGGTCCTATTGTTTGCTGAAATATTATTTCTTTTGCTCGCGGACACCCTTGAAGGGGTTAGAATTTTTCTTTGTTCGTTGAATAGTCGTACGCCAAAAATAATAGATCTTTTGCAAGACTGGAGAATGGAGCAACTTATTTCAGTGTGTTTTGGTAAGTAAAACAAATCCAAAAAGCTTTGCAGTAATAAGTGTGTTTTTTTATTTGTAAATCTGTCTTGGTTAGTCTATTTTATATGACTGTTTACTCAGCCGATAAGTATTATTAAAAAACTATTAAAATGTTGAATTTGTATTTTTTAGACATGGCTTCCACCAAATCTAGCTGTAAATTTAGGAGATTCGAATGCAGTGTCAAATTTGTTCCATCCAGCATCCTGTACCGATACAAGCCAAAGGAGAGAGTTTTACAAAGAAGCAGATCCTATGTTTGGAGTGAAATAAAGTTTACGGTGTTCGCGTCAGTCTGGTGTAATAAAATGTGTTTGTTTTATATTTAAATGTTTACACAATGTCTAAACAATGTATGTTTAATAATACTAAATAAAAATTATTTTAAAATAATGAAGCGTGTTTCATTTGTTTGAAAATAAGTATAATTGATGTAATAGAAATTCTTCATTACATATATTAAATAAGAATAATTTGTTCTTCAAAATACGAATATGATTGAATTTAAACAAAAATGTTTTCTTTCGATTGGAAGTTACATTAAATTAATTACTGTTGTAATTGAAATAATAATTGCTATTTTGCATCAAATAAGGTGCATATTCTTACAAATAGACTCCTAGTGAAACCAATGATAGTTGGCATTGAATTTAGAACGGGATATTACAGGCATCAAATAATTGTTATATTTGCACGATCCATTAAAAACCAATGAAACCTTATATTTCAAGCAATCTTATAACCTATTGGTTAACAATGATAAACTAATCATTGAAATAAACCGAATTTGTATTGTGCATTACGGAATAGAATGTGATATTGGTTGAATGGGTATCCAATTCAATATACGATAGTGTTTCTGTGCATGCAATACAATACACAGACATTTAGAGAATATTAAATAAGTTTACAATATTAAGATATACCTTTCTTATTGTTCATTTACCAATTTTCCAAAAAAAAACACACTTATATTTTCCAATGAAAATCATTTTTTCCAATATACAAAAATTGCTTATAATATTGCGATAACAATTCTCAAATATTCCCCGTCTATGGATTTGTAGAAGAACAAGAGAGACTATATAGGTGCATTATTGAATTTGTTCGGGCCTTATCTGTCCCACGAGGGCCATCTTACGCTACATCCTGCGTTGTCAGCATATATAGATTATTATATAGACATCTGGCCTCTTCACTATAGAATCTTACAGATATAAAAATATTCGACTAGGATATTCTTAGGGAAATGTCGCCTTCTGTGATACAAAATAACATTTTAAGATTAATAACAAATATAGTTTTACTTTGAGTAGTTAAGGCGTATATGAGTCATTCTTTTACAAATCGTAGACCTAAAAATCTTCCATGATTTTCAGTTGGTTGGAAATTTTTTTACAAAATGTGTCTTCCGAGTTGTAGTATTTATGAATTTCAATAGGTTGCTTGTTTCTGTCACAATGCAAATTCATTATCTCCGGTTCTAATCTCTGTACAGCAACTAGTTTCGAATGCGAATAAGACATGCGTCATAAAAAAAGACTCGTAAAAAGTAACAATTATTTTAAAAAAAGTACTACCTACAACTCGTGAGGAGACGTTTAAGCCTCAATGAGTGTGATAGTCGCACTTGCTTTGCTGGTGTGACCAACTTCACACTTACTCAGAATCGAACGCTTTTTTCACTCGTTGTACAATCTATAGTGTCATTTTTTACTGCACTCAGAAAAAGCTGCAAAGTTTGGTGTAAAATTTCTATAAAAATGGTGAATATTACAAAACGTAGAGCATTTTTTTTCATTTTAAAGTACATTGTGCCACTCAGATGCCTTTATCGAACATTTACCGAAGTGAATGCTAATTTTTGTTTTTAATTTTTCTCTGTGTAATCGAAAAATAAGAAACGGAATCTAAAATTTTATGGTAAAATTTCATTTTTCACTGAAAACTTATTTTTAAATTGTCAATAAATTGAAACACTATTATTTATAATTTTTATTCTATTACCGTTTTTATTTACAATAAATACTATGGCAAGCCCTATGTTAAAGGAGTATGGAGTAAAAAAAAAAAGGAATAAACATGAATATAATTTTATATTTATATTAAAATTTATATGTAATTATAAATTTATTTCAAATTTCATGTTTTAATGAAACTCAAATCAGACCAATAAACTACTAATGATTTAAAAAATGAGTAGTGATGAGCAATTCTAAAAACTTTATTCATTTTTGATAATAATATAAAGAGCAAAATTGTGCAGAATGTCCGGCGTTTTTACCTGCGGCTTCTTTGATTGGAGATTATGGTTGTTTTTGTCTTTGAATAATTTGATCAGTCGGAGGCGGCACGTGTTCGTATTGCAATTTGTTTGTCTAGCGACTCTTTTCTGATAGAAATTTTTAATACCGATACATGCTGTTTTGAAACCTTCCTTAAACTCCCTGTATTTCGGATTGTCGGATGAGGAATCAATTCGAAGGGATTAAAACATCTATCCGTTCGAATATTTGATCATTTTAGTGATTTTGACGATTTGGGCATTTTTTATTACGAAACTATACACATTTAACTTAATCTAGATGTCGAATATCATGAAAAAAAGCGCTGCCTGTGTTTACAATATTACTTTATTTATTTTCTAACAGGGCTCTCCTTCCAAAAAATCAATCTTATTAATTTGTTGTGAAAAATATAATCTAATCACCAAATTGAAGCATAAAAGCTAAAACGCCGAAATTATCGAAAATAATCGTATATCGTACAGGCAAAAATAACGATCGTACCGAGTCTTAAATTTATTTAAAATTATATTATAGCGTTCGGAGCGCGACACGCGCTCGAAATTAATAAATATCTTTCGACCTAATAGAGACCCCACTTCTGTTTTTTAATGGATTATTAGGGTAAAGCACAACGCATATAATGGTATTTTTTGCGATTTTTTAGGCTGTGGGGGCGAGCATGAAAAAAATTCTTACACAATTAATTATTTTCAGCATGCAATTAGAAAGGCTACATAACAATAAATAAAACGGCGAGACAACGGTATCCATCCGATGATTGGAACCAGAGATAATAGTTACAATGTGACAGAAACAAACGAACTATTAAAATTTATAAATAACATAACACGGAAGATAAATTTAAAAAAAAAATTTGCGTTTACGTGTCGACTCAAATAATGAAAAGATGGTAAAAAAAAATTTTCCCCAAATCCGTACAATTTGTAAAAGAATGACATATATGCAGATTTCACTCTTTGCAAAACTTTGAAAAATTTGCATTTATTATGCAAGATTTAACGAGGAATCCAACAACGGATTCGGTGTGAAGGAAAAAGTGACTTTTTATCAGGCGCGTCCATAATGTCATGTGGTCAATGACCCACCTAAAATTTGTAATGATCTACCTAATAATTTATTTTTTAAAACCAAAAAAGAATCTTTTGTTTCAAAAAAGTGCAAGTTCCATGCGAAAACTCCTCAAGAAAGTATCAAGCCAAGCCATCATCGAAAGATTATCCAAGCTTGCTCCGGGCTGGGTCGTATTTTAAATTGACCTCATAGGTTTATATGGACGATATAAATTCATTAAAACTTAAAACTAAGAGAGAAACAGACATACGCGCTTTAGGAAGTTAAAAAGAGACACAATTGGTCGACGGCCCACCAATAATAACGGGCCACTCCCACTATGGAAATACACTCAAACCGCCCCGTAAAATATATACTCTTTCAAAACATTTGGTTCGGAAAAAGAAAAACTAATTAGGTAGCTAATATGCGCATTGTATTTGCATTGTATTGATGTATTATTAATTAGCGGTTAAACATAAAAAATTATAAATACGATTTCTGTTAGGCCAGCGCTAGGTATCAAATATAACAGCATCGGACCGGTTTTCTTACATTATCCGCGTAGTCCAGAGGTAGAATCTCAGTGAGTTGACCAGAAGGTCGAGGGTTCGAGTCTGTGTTGGGGTAAACTTTTTAAAAATTTTTGTTATTTAAAAAATTAGATCGACTCTAAAAGGTGTATTGGCAACAAGTTGTTCCTCGATGAAATATTTTTAAAATTGTTGGCAATCTAATATCTACTACAGCTTGCAGCCTGCACGTGCGTAGACAAAGATCGTATTACTATATCTAGTCGCCAGTATTGTATTTATTAAAGAAAACGGTGTTTCGGCAGCGTTTGTAATTTTATTTTACGAATAATCATACTTTTAGCTCAGAATTTAGACCATTTATTCTGGGCTTTTAGTACAAGGCGCGACCTCTATTGAGGAGATGCTAAACGTATCAAAACGGGAAGCCGCTACAATCTACTAATCTAGATCTAGAGTATTAAAACACATAGAAAAAAGCCATAAACATCTAGAGTAGCAATGTTCAATATACTGCAGTACCTATTTTATAATTTTTGCGGTGTTTATTTGTAGGTAAATAATTTCTTGGCACATTATTAAAAAACCTTCCTTAATTAAAAAAGTGTATTTTGCTTGTTGCGTTGATATCACTAGTTGCCCACAAAATTTTGACCCACCTGTAAAAAAACTCACGGGCCGCGTCTGCTTTTTATAATGAAAATTGCACTCTCCATCATTTAGAAGCCAAACTTACTCTTTGCTCTTTCGAGCCAATTAAAGTACTTACTGCAATTGAATCACGTGACAGGAACAACTTTGCTCAAAAAAGGGTTTGAACTTCTAAGCAATGCTGAAATCAAGAATATATTGAAATGGAAATTTGCATTTTTCAAAATATTTTCCGGAATTAATAATGTGGCTCTGCGTTTAAATGGTTTTTATATTCTTATTTTGGGAGTTGGATGCAAAATTTATTAAAGTTGCCGCGAAACTTAGTTTCAAGTTTTCTATAACTTGTGATTCAATAAGTGAAGTAAGACTTTTATTTTATACTATCTCATCTTCCGCGTTTAATTTCAACTGCTTTTGTAGTTTTTATTTTAAAAAGTTATCAAACAGACGATCCTGACGATCGCTATGTTTTGTGCCGTAGTACCTAGTTGCACTCGGAAAAAAATTTGCTTTTTATCGAGCGCCTTACAAAATCAATTAATAAATTATGATTATGCTGCTACACATGCTAAGTTATATCAAACAAGGTACTATGTATTCATTGCAATAATGTTGCCGTATATAAATATACGGAATATATAGCACAGGAAATAAAAATAATTCATACATGTAAGAAAATTTAAGTTCTCCGTATTACAAAATTAGTTCTTATTACTAAAATCGGTAAGTTTCATTTACCAGTGTAATTAATTGGTTTAACATTTTTAAAACAAAAGTTTTTTTTGGTACTCCGACCAAAAGTTCGAGTGAGTCCATTTTCACTAAGAAAAAAGGTTGTTCTATCTAAAATTTACTTATTATTACCCAGGTATTTTTAAGAATGTAGTGTAGGCATAAGTTGTTCTTCAGACTTTTCGTCTTATCAAGTCTTTGTCGCCTTTGTCGAAACATTTTGCAGAACAGGAATCTTTACGCTTGTTTCTTGATCTGGTCGGATTTGATACGATAAACTGATACTGTGGTCAGCGGTACCTTAGATAAGTTAACAGGGGTTAACTAAAGAACTGTATACGTTGTTCACAATTTCCTTAGCATCAACGGATAAATGCTTTTTCTTCAGCGTAACACTAGCAGAAGCACTATCAACGTTTTCCCACGGACGCCACATACCTAATGCTGATATCACGTAAATATGTTATAATACATGGATTTATTAAGAATGGATACGGGATGATTTAACATTCTTTGAAGCCAAAACAAACCATTCTAATCGACACTGTAAACACAATTTGTAAACATTGGCCACATCTTATTTTACCTTGTATTTTTGTACAAAAAATACGTTAGAAGCATCACAAGATTTACTAAAAGTAATAAAAGGCCTAAAATATTTAATTTTTCCGCTAAATAATAATAAATTTAAGTTAAAAATGTTTTATTATTCATGGATTATATAATTTCTAAAGGTTTATAAGTCGCTCCGAGTCATTTATAAATCTATAAGTCGCACTTTTTCTTTTCTAGTTCATTAGACAAAGACGTACCTGTAACCGAGTGTTCAGACCGAGGTTCAGCCGTTTCCTAAGCAGCCAGCACAGATAGCAACACTTCTGAGCTACAACACTCCAATGCTGTTTTATCTCTTTCTACTACCATTCTTAATTCAATTACGTATTTCCTTCAAGTTCGTAAACTGTACCCATAGGGGAAGATGTTTTCATAACAAACAACAAATATAAGGCTTCACCTTCAATACGCTCACAGTATACGGAACATCGAATCCTTTCTTAACAAATCCATGTTATAATACAACTGAAGTTTTCACCTGCGAAATAAAGACTGACTTATTGCCTCAATTTTCGAAAACATGAAATAGATACTTACCGATAACAGGTACAAAAACTCGGTCAACAAGTAAAGTAAATTTTATTTATGTCTACCTGCCACAGAGGAAGTTTTACATATTTTTATTTTTAAAATACAAATTATTACAATGCGGTCCTGTCGACTACTACTGAAAATTTCAGGGTAGATATACACAATGGAGCCGACCAGGTAGTTTTATTGCAATTAAACAAAATGTCGTGAAAAATACTTTAGGAGGTTTACAGGCTTGTCCAGAATTCAGTGTCTCAATTTGTTGAAAGTGATGTTTCATTAAGTTTTTAAGGTGATTATTTCAAGACTTAATACCACCTAAAATAATGAATTAAAGGAATGCAGTCTGATGCTTTAAATTACGTATTAGCATATTTTATTTAACGTCAATAATGTTTCACGCTTCTTTAAATAAAGCCAGTACTTCCTTTTGTTAGATCAAAATTTAATGGTTATGAAATAATGATTACACCTTTTTATGGTGGCCATATGTTAAACGTAAACATGATAATAGAGAATAACGATTAGCAGTAAAGGAATATTCGTTTTATTGCGGATAGTAAATCAATTGAAACCTAAAAGTTTATTATTATTCAATTTTTTAATCTTTATTGCAACTCTTAGGCTGCCATATGCTGTCATAGTTGTAACTGTCACAAGCTAAGGTATTCATTCCATTGGCGTTTATCCTTTTACAACCAAGGTTCACTCAAGGTTCAGTCCTGGCACTAATCCTACTTCTTCTTCACATTCATGACGTACTCTCTTCAACTACCAATCCCATCATGCTGACGATAGTAGGTACCTACTCTTCCCTCAAACATGCATTTATCCAGACAAGTCTCGAATCAATCCCTTTCCCCAAGATCTTCCGTTAATCTTAGACTGGGGTGCCAAGAACCTTGTTCAGTTCAACGCCTCCAAAACTCAATCTTGCTCTCTGTCACGCAAAAAATCCGGAAAAACTTATCCTATCCGTATAAATGGTCGAGCCCAACAGAACAATGAAAAATTCGATCTTGTTGGCATCGCTTTCGAACATGATCTCAGCTGGAACAAAAACATTACTTCAATAGCCACATCAGCAGCTAAAAAGCCCGGTTTTCTCCTTCGAGCCTGAAAATACTTCTCCCCTTCCAACTAACACACTCTCTGTGTTTCCCAAATAAGACCTCATCTAGAGTACTGGTCCCACATCTGGGGAGCGGCATCACCTTGGTTATTTAACATCCTTGATTTTATTCAAAAGGGAGCCATTCGACTTATCAATGACCCAGTCCTCACAAGAAAACACCCTTCTTTCGCTCATCGCCGCGTTGCTGGGGATTTATCCCTTTTCTGCCGATACTTCCACGGATTTTGCTATGAAGAACTAGCCGCTATAATTCCTCCCTTGACTATTCCTAACGGAACAACAAGAGGCGCGTTACGTAAGCATCCCTTTACTGTCCAGCTACAAAAGCTTAGAAAATTCCACTTCTCTCCCTCATTTATACCCAGGGTCTCCTCATTATGGAACAAATTGCTTCTGCAAATCCCTTCTCTTCAGACGCCCATAGTACGTTAGTATTTAGGCCTAACGTCTACATGGGCTGTCCAAGATAAAAAAGGAGGAAATAATTTCTTTTGTATGATATGTACGAAGAAAATTGTGATAACTGAAGGCACACAAAGCTGTCGCAATGGTTACCGCAACGTTACACGATCGCAAACCAAAAGTGTAGACAGTACACTCGTGCTGCCTCGCCTCGTAAAAATCTCGCAACGAGGCGCTATCGCAAGAGTGTAGAGGCAGCATGAGATGTTTATTTAAATTTTGAATGAAATAAATTTTGGACCAAAAAAAATTTAATATTTTTTTGAAGAAGAATATGTATATTTGTACTGTTTAATGCTTCTAATAAAGAACTGCATGCGTTGTTGTTTGTAATGCTCGATTTAAGAAATAAACAGGACTTTTAAAGATAATTTCACTGATGTAAGATGATGTATGATATAATATCTTGGATAATAAAATGTAACAGTAATGATTTAGCTAATGTTGATATTAACGGTTTTTTTCTTCCTTCTTCTCTCACATACATTATTGATTTCCTTACTACAGATTTGATTTCCTTACTACGTCTTCTCATAGCCTACCTCTGCCTTTGATTTAGCTCTTCAAGAACTATTTTAGACCTTTTGGTCCTTGCAGTTCTTTAGACTAAGTTACACGAACCAAAAATCTCTTATTGATTTCTTTTATCTAAGTGAATACTGAACTTCACTCATGTGAGCTTCACCGATGTGAGAAATTACACTGTTTTTGGCGGTTAATTACCAACAAAATACAAATTTAAAAATATTATTTGCTTATAGTAAGCCTAATGATTAACGTACTTAACATTGTTTCAAAAAATATTTACCAAAAAATAATATTTACATTTTAGTACCCTTCACTGATATGAAAAGTATAAATAACCAATAGAATGCAAGTAAATTTAAACCTTGCAAAGCAATGGTTCCAATATCCACTAAGTATAACATGCCTAACATGCCAACTTACGAAGTAGACGATAATTACCAAAAAAAGAATTACCACGTTATTTATCGTTAATATTTCAATTAGCGGAAAGGCATCATGTATGTGAAAAGTAAGGTAATACCAAACTCTAGCAATGCGTTTAAAAAACATGTTTTATTTTTTGATATATTTAAAGCTTAGTGTATAATTATGGTTCATACCATGGATTTATTATATAAAAGGATTCGATATCCGTATACTGTGAGCATATCGAACGTGAAGCCTTATATTTTGTTGTTTGTTATTCTCTTGGGGGAGCAGTTTACGAACTACGAACATAGACAAGACTACGAACTACTACGTAATTGAATCAAGAATGGCAGTAGAAAGAGATAAAATAGCATTGGAGTGTTGGAGGTCAGAAGTGTTGCTGTCTGTGCTGGTTGTTTAGGAAAACTGCTGAACCTCGGTCTGAACAGTCTGTTACACGTACGTCTTTGTCTAATGAACTAGAACAAGAAAAGTGCGACGTATAGATTTATATAGATTTATAAATGACTCGGAGCGACTTTAAATAAACACCTTTAGAAATAACATAACCTATAAATAATAAAACCTTTTTAACTTAAATTTATTATTATTTAGCAGAAAATAAAGTAATTTAGGGCTTTTATTACTTTTAGCAAATCTTGTAATGCTTCTAACCTATTTTTTGTACACAAATACAAGGTAAAATAAGATGTGGCCAATGTTTACAAATTGTGTTTACAGTGTCGCTTAGAATGGTTTGTTTTGGCTTCAAAGAATGTCACATCATCCCGTATCCTTTTATTTAATAAATCCATGGTTCATACTATTTCTCTATATAAATCAAAATTTTAAATATAGCCGTTTTTATTGCTAATATACAAAGAAATGTGTAAAGGCGCCCCTGAGAACAATAACCGAGATGAGGTTTTAAAAATTTACCACGAAATAGAATTAGTTTTTAACTATATTATTACAATGTCTGTAGTTAAAATGTTCTATTTATTTCCACGTATTTAAACATCAAATAAGAATCACTCCTAACCCTTTTAATTTAATATACCACGATGAGAGCTACTGCTGCTCAGTTCTATGAAAGTCGAATAAATTGCCAAACAGAAGCTCCACAATGGAAAAATCATTGATTTTCTCCATGATTTACAAGAAAGTGTTCACTATTCTCGATCCAACAGGACATGGAGCATCATCTCGGCATACGGTCCAATTTTGTACGAGCGAGAATCTATTGATATCGCTTGATAAAATGTAAAAGTGTTCATAGACGTGGTAAAAAAAATGTTACGCCTACATATTACATATTTTGATATAATATAAATTTAATATTATTGACTTTTTTACACATTCTTCTAAATAAATATTGAAAACTTCCTAATGTATCTCTTATCATGATTAGCATAGAGCCCATCACATTTATTGAAGTTAATTGATTATGGTAACACTCCTTTAGAATCGCTGGCTCTTAATCAACAGAAGCCAAATCTTTAGTTTTCTATAGCCAGATAGGTACATAAAATAAGATCTACAGTTTTGTCACCATGTTACAAAATCCATACTCTGACGTTGGATTCGATCCATTCTTTTCAACTCTTCAGGTGGTTCTAGCACTCCATGCAGTCCTTCGAGAAAGTGTACGTTAGTACGTTATCCAAGCGTTTGTGAGTGCCATCTTCTGTGATCGTGGAACATATATATTCAAAATTCATTACTTTATTTAGCTTCTCTTTTTACTTCCTCACCTTTGCTTTTCTCCTTCATTGAACGTCAGGTACTGAGCTTTCTTCGTACTGATTCTTAGACCTCAATCCTCCAGCTCTCCCTTCAACGTCTTCCCTACTGGTGCTACATCCTAGAGTATAATATAGTCCGCAAACATCATATACTAGAGAGCTGCCTATCTTACCTCCTGGATCGTGGTGTCTATGACAAGGTTGAATATATACAGTTTTTTTCTGGCCCGTCTTTTTCCTCTGTTGTGACCTTCTCTAGTGTAATATAAACTATATGCAATCCTGTTGTTTTAATTCGAAAACTGTGTCGTACTTCCATCTAGCAAGAATCCAAGCTACTCTTCTCCTATTATCATTTTCTTTATAAATCTACGCAATATAATCTTTTTCCAAATCTTCACGGCTTGATTTTCCTTTAGCTTCGCCAGTCTTGGATACCCTCCTTTTCCGTATAAACTGGCAACAATAAAGGTTGATTTCCACATAACCGTGACCGTCCCGCACAGTGTCAGTACCGTACGTTCAGTATAAGAGTTTTAATTCGTCCAAGTATATTTAAATATAAATATTTACATCTTACCGTGACCGTCCAGTACAGTGTTATGTACTGACACTGTACTGGAAAATGCTATACTAAAATTCCCGATGCAAATCCTAATCATCTGATAAATTAGCAACCGTACATAAAAGTCCATTCAACAACGAAAACTGATGTGCAGAAATATAACGACCCTCTTTAAAACAATTGTTTTTATGGTCTAACAGAGCGCGCACCCTATCAGCAGTCAAAATATTGGATCATACATGACGCAAAGCCGTATATCCATTGGCGTATCTTTTAATTGAAACCATAAAACCAGCTCTTCATTCCTCTACCCCACATGCAATTTCATATTTTCAATCTCCCATCTATAAATCACACTATTAAATCGGCGGGCAAATTTTGTTGTTTCATTTTTGATGCCGCGCATTGAATAAATGCATATCAGTGTGCATTTCCGATAAGTTTCTTTATTTCAGTTAATTACTGCATAGCAATCATTGGATTGAAATTAGATTTTTATGTAATACCACTTGGCAAAATACCCTTTAAAAGCTCCTTTGCTTTCTTAAAGCATTGTCCTCGTCATTTTTCCATATGCGTTTCGACAGCCTTAAGGTCTCATCAGTGACGTTGTAGCAACGAAGGCGAATTTACAGAGAAAAGTAATGTTTTACAAATAAACGTTCACTTTTCTGGATAATGAGAAGATATCCCTGTCATAGAAGATCTGAAAAAGACGAGTTAAGATGGGTGCAAGTTCTGGAGCGCATTTTTTAAAAACAATTGCTGGTATGCCCTCCACCGGAGGACTTTTTGGCGTTAAGGGATAGATGAATTTCTTGAACTTGTTTGGCCTTAAAAATTATGTTGGTCATTTTGTGAGGTACAGATGTAGCGGTTAGAAGAGCGAAATTAGCAGGAGGAATAAGGGTGAAATTGGCAGCGAATTGTTTGGCAAATAGTTGTTGTTGCATGACAACGGTTAAAAGGAGCTTGCTACTACATCAATGTTTAAAAATCGTTACCCTAAAACCGTAAGATTGGTACCCAATCGTTCACTGAACATTCTGACAGGTTGTCGGATAATATCCAGCTTTTATTCTGTTTCAGTTAATAAGGACCTGCAATAACAAAAGGCAGTAAACCGAATGTAGAAGCGTTGTCTCTAAATTGCGGTAGCACTTAAAACGAACATTTCATGAATGCGCAATCAAGATATTATTCGACTAACGAGAGGGATAACACACAACAGACATAACTGAAGCTTGTAAGAGTGTGTTAGCGTTTTGATAAGCGAGATGGGGCGATACTAAACTGGATAATCTCTTGATCCCGTTATCTAGAGATATAATTATTCCAACGGGGTGTCTTGCTTTAAACAGCTTGCTCGATCGGCGATGTGCCACAGTGGGGCAAAGTTAAATTGATGATGAGCAAAATTTTCAAACTAAATAATTAATAATAAACATCATTTGTACAGTCCTTAGGGTTTTCAAGTTTGCAAAGACATGGAGGGGCTTGACAAAGCTGCTGAATTATTCCATATTTAACGCTGCTGCGGCTGATAGTAGAAATTCAACTTATCGTTTTTTATGGCATTGTATATTGTATTGTACAACTGTATTATTATAATATATAATATTAAATATATACATATATACATTACTTTTTAACAATCACAGAACAATCACATTCATCCATGGTCGAAGCGGGATTCGAACCCGCGGTCTCTCGGTTGTAACGCTAGCGCCGTACCAAGTCGCCCACCACACAGAAAAAACTGCTATGCTATTTTCAATAATAGTATAATTCTTGACCACTGTCACATTAGTTATATTAAAGTTAATATTGTCTCAACAAAACATCATAGAAATAACCAAAAAAAAAACATTGCTTTAAATATAAACTTATTATTAGAGTTCAAAAGTAGTTTTACTTCTTTGAAAACTATATTACCATTTTTTCAACTACAAAAATCCTATTGGAAACCAATAAATTACTAATATTCCTTAGAGTATAGAATTGTTTAAGCTAAAACATTAAATTATTTGACGAGAATGCTCAAATATAATTGGGTGAAAAATAGCTATTTGTGGGCGGTGTAATTCAAACTAAAATATATTTTATTAAATGAACAAGAGCTACAGTTTAAATAATAAAATCTAAAAATTAAGTGAATTATCATTGTATTATTTCAATTAAAATAAACACTGTTATAAAATATATAAGGTATTACAGAAATAATAAAAAATATTAATTCAATGGGTTCTATTGTTGGCTGAAATATTAGTTCTATTGCTGGCGGAGGGAGGGGTTAAAATTGTGCTGTTGGAATTTGTTCGTTCAGTTGCCGTTTAAGCTTGCAGCCTGTTTGTTTATTGCGTTAGATGCCAAAAATAATAGATTCTTGGGACTGACCAACTCATTTCAGTGCTTTATGGTAAGTAAAATAAATCTAAACGATTTGGAAGAATAATTTTGTTTTTTATTTGTAAATCTCTCTTGGCTAGTCTATTATAAGACTTTTTACTCAGCCGATACGTATTTTAAAAACTATTAATATTAAATATGATTACAAGTTTATTGTTGAACTTGTATTTTTTAGACATGGTTTCCACCAAATCTAGCTGTAAATTTAGGAGATTTGACTGCAGTGTTATGCGTCAAATTTGTTCCATCTTGCATCCTGTACCCATACATGCCAAAAGCATACAGTTTTGCAAAGAAGCAGATCCTATATTTGGAGTGAAAGAAATATAAAAAGTTTACGGTGTTAATAAATGTGTTCTTTTTTATATTTAAACGTTTACAGAGTGTCTAAACAATATATGTTTAATAATACCGAGTAATACTAAATAAAGATTATTTTAAAATAACAAAGCGTGTTTTATTGGTTTGAAGTATAAGTATAATTGCTATAATAGAAATTTTTTATTATATTAAATAAGAGTAATTGTTCTTCAAAACACGAATATGGTTGAATTTAAACAAAAATGTTTTCTTTCTATTGGAAGTTAGATTAAATTAATCACTGTTGCAATTGAAACAATAATAACTATTTTGCATCAAATGAGGTGCATATTCTTATAAATAAACTTGTAATGAAACGAATGATAGTTTGCATTCAATTTAGAACAGGGTACTACTGGCATCAAATAATTGTTATATTTGAACGATCCATTAAAAACCAATGAAACCTTATATTTCAAGCAATCTTATACCAACCTATTGGTTAACAATGATAAACTAATCATTGAAATAAACCGAATTTGTATTGTGCAATACGGAATAGAGTGTGTCATTGAGTGAATGGGTATCCAATTCAATATACGATAGTGTTTTTTCTGTGTACGTTATGTAAGAAACCTCTGTGCAAAATTTCAAGTTTCTAGACCCAGCGGCGTTGGCTGTGCGTTGATATGTCAGTCAGTCAGTTTCTTCTTTTATATATGAGGGACCTAGTTCCAAAGTGTACTATTTTCAACAAAATGAGGTAGATGTCATTTCTTACCAAGACGGTCAAATTCCAGTCAGTCTATTTTTGGTGTAGAAAATTAGGCTTAGTTCCAAAACGTGCAATCTCCAATAATAATTTAGTTCCAAATCGTACAAACTCCTTGGAAATTAATGAATTGTATTGGTCTGCTTCTGTTCCTTAATTGTCATAATTTTTATATGTAATAGGACCTACTAAAACAGAAAAGTCTCTAGATAAGTTATAATAAATCAATAAATAATTTTTGAATACGTATACACCCTTTTAAAACTGCATTTTGCCCCAGTGCACGACGACGAGGCATCGCGGCGCGGCGCGTCTCCCACCCCCATTTTGTTTCTCTCTTCCTCATCCCGACTTGCCGCTTCCGTTGCTAGGAAACCGCCTCCGGCAACCGCAGAAACACTTCTACAATGGTGATGCTTGTTCTACACGACACGCACAACACTTTGCCTGATACGGAAGATAGATTGAGATGATAACAACCTCTCCCTTAACTGAGAAGCATAGGCGGCACGTGGGGAGGGTCCCTTAAGTCTAAGTTTGCTTAATAATTATTAGAGAGTAAAATAAATCGAAAAATATTGTGCCAAAGGGTTAAGTCAGTCTGATGAGTCCTAATAAGGACGAAAGCTAACTGTCTACCGGCCCGGGGTTATCCATAAGGTCTTGGACTCCCAGTACTTTAATGCAAGAACGCAACTTACTGGTTTTGTCCGATTAGCCAAAAATTTTTCCCCCTTTTTATATTATGACGGACGCTAAATAATTTTTTCTTATATATATATATATATATATATATATATATATATATATATATATATATATATATATATATATATATATATATATATATATATATATATATATATATATATGTATATATAGTGTGTGTCCACGGATGGAAATGACAAGAGGAAGTTTAGCATATAAAAGTTTTAGATGAGATATACAGGGCGTTAATAAATTAAGAAAACATGGAAATGCTTTAAGATTATTTATTATTTTAGTCAAAATGTTTATAGAACAAAGTTGTTTAAAAGCCGAAATACAAAATTTGAAATCTGATTTCTAATTTTTAAATTTATTTCAACTTACATTTTCTTAAACGTACATATTAATCTTGCTGTTAATCAAGCAATAAAAATAAAATAAGAATTTGTACAATTGTGAAAAAATTGTTATTTTACATCCTCCAACCTCCAACTCTTTCTCCAAATTAGAAATAAATTTACCAAAGACGTTTGTCAGTTCAATATTATCGATAGGACAGCACTCTCAGGTTTTCATTTGGGATGTTCAAAATTTAATTGTAAAAAAATTAAAAACAAAAATTAGAATTCAGATTTCAGATTTTCTATTTCGTCTTTTTTTTTGGATTATAAACAACTTTGTTATACTATTGTATTACTCCAAGCGACTTCGATAAAGTATACCTTTTTGACGTAAAAGAAGTAGGATAATCGATTTTTTCAATGGTCAGATCGATACATTAAGCTTAAAAAAAGTTAGGTCATTTAAAAAGTGCGGTATGCCGTAGGTAGCGGCCTCTACTAGTGACATCAAAAGTATGGACGAATTTAAATTCCTTGCCTCAAAGAACCCCTAAATACCTAATTTTGTGCCGCTATCTCGGTTTGTTAAGAAATTATTACAAAAATTTCGAATTTTTCTAATAATTTTTTAACAACCCAATCAAACCCAATCAAACAAAATTAAAATTTTGACACCCTGTATATATAATATATATACATATATATATATATATATATATATATATATATATATATATATATATATATATATATATATATATATATATATATATATATATATATATATTATATATTCTGACATATTTTTATTGTCCAATAAGAGGAAAAGTGTTTCGTATAAAGATAGATTGTAACCCCACCGCTGACACCAATTTTTGGAATCCGAGCATTGGATATTATTGAAGCTTTATCAGTTTATTACAGTTTTCTAAGCATTTGAAAACTCCGACTTGAGTAAATTCTAGACCTGCTTAAAAAATAAGAATATTTACATTTTAGATCAAGTTTTGTGTTGTATTTAAAAAAAAATCAAAATATTTCAAATGGTATTTCTCACGTCACATTATTTTAAAATCTCATTTGGTATTCATTCTGTTCAATAAATATTCGATTTAAAAGGTGCGCATGGCAAAGATCAAATCAAATCCCACCGCTGACACCAATTTTTGAGTTCCGAGCGTCGAATATTATTGTAAAAAATTGTTTAACATTGTTTTAACATTAGTGGAATTAAAGTACTACCGTCATTGTATGAAATAAATACTAGTTAATCTACACGAAAATTGTATTGGGTACAGAGGAAATTTTTTAGATATTACAACTATTTTATTATTTATGTGATGCATTATGTGAATTTACAACTGCACAGATGGGAATTCGGAATCTACAGAATTACAAATTTTGTGTTCAATTGTGTTACAAAAAAAAACTAGCAGTATAAACCAATAAAACCTTGCTTGTTACGCCTATGACGTCTTATCAACGCAGAGCTGAGACTCCCTGTTTAAACGCTATCCAACTCTTTTAACGACGTGACGCGGCCAAAGCTAAATACTTGTAAACGAGATCTCTGGCAGCTTCAAACGATAAAATTTACCCGAGAATTTAGATGTTTTAGAAATTTAAATGGCTCCACCTTATTTGCAATAGCTTCATTTGTAGTTTTAATATGTTTAAATAAACACGTTGTGCTAAAATTTTGGGTGAAGTGTTACACAAAGGTTCCTCTGTTAATATTAGAAAGAGAAGATTCTTCGTCGCCTGACCTGTATGTACAGGGTCTCCAATTTTTTCAGGGTATCTCGGTTATCTTTAAAGATAGAGAGCTGCGGTTTTCGCAATACTACACTTTTTCCTGAAACGTATGATGCTACAAACATAATTTTCACAGCCCCCTTCGTTTCGGAGATACAGGACGATTTTGAAAATGTGTCATTTTCAAGCACCCCTCGTATCTCAGTTGCCTTTTACCTTATCGGTAAGGCAAAAACTGATTATTATTTTCTTTTGCGTGGACAGTGTCCAGAACATATCTTTTTTCAGGATTTGTTTTTTGTTTAAACGCAGCGACTTTTATTATTTTTTTAAAATATTAAATTTCCTTAACAGTAGAGTGCCCTAACACCCATACAATAAATCTTCCAAACAATATACCAACAATTACATATTTTTGAAAAACTTATGAGAAAAGTAATCGAATGAAAACAAAATATACAGGGTGTATATTCATTCAAATTCGTTCCTTCTAAAAAAAATTGCCTATGTCACTGGATCCCACGCAAAAAAACATAATAATCAGTTTTTACCTTATCGATAAGGTAAAAGGCAACTGAGATACGAGGGGTGCTTGAAAATGACACATTTTCAAAATTGTCCTGTATCTGCGAAACGAAGGTGGCTGTGAAAATTATGTTTGTAGCATCATACGTTTCAGGAAAAAGTGCAGTATTGCGAAAACCGCAGCTCCCTATCTTTAAAGATAACCCAGATACCCTGCAAAAGTGTCGGAAACTGGACACCCTGTATATAAACGAACCACTAGACCGATCTGAATGAGACTAAAGTATTACTCGTTGCTTTACTAGCGCTGCTGATCTTATTATGTTTAAAAACCAGTCCAAATTTTGAGCAAACTTGATCAAATAAGTGTCTATAGAAAAATACATAGAATAAAATCTTTATTTCTTTACATAAGTACTTTCAAACATGTTTATTTCTTAATAATATTTACAACGTCACACTTTATAATAAGTATTTGTTTTTATTACATATGGCCATTTTTATTTCAGAAAACGATCTCTATGTCCGGTATGGTAAGTTTTTTTTTTAATTAATTATAGATAAATTACTGTATAGTTAAAATTTCTTTGACCATATCATTGAATTCTACCGGGTGTCCCAAAATGTTGCGTATATTTGAAAAAATCATAATGATTGGAACACCAAATGTTTGTATATGATTTTTGTAGAATTAAAATACATGTTAGGGAAAATTATTTATGAAAAATAACGCTGTCTAAATGTCTTTCCTCCCGACGCTGGCACTCTTCCAAATTTAACAGAACACACTGAATCATATGCGCTGAAATGATCTCAGTTTCTTCTGTGATTTGCTCAGGCTCCACACCACAAAGTTACATCCAACAGGGGCGAAATCAAGTATTGGCCTCTAAGAAGTCCGGACGTAACACCTTTTGATTTTTAGTGTTTCGTTCTAAAATTAGCAAAACGGAACACTTATGGAATCACTTCGGTGTCCGTCCGTCTGTCACAGGCGATTTTCTCGGAAACTATTCCTAATTATATACGTGAAGTATAAAAAGTTGATTTTTAATTCTGGGGGTTAATTTCAGGGGATAAATTGGTAAATGGAAAAAAAATTCAAGGGCATCGTGTAGGGTGTCAAATGAAAGCACAAGCTTTTACTTAACTTCAACTATTTGGATGTTTAGGTCAAATATTGCAATCAAAATTTCGACTGGTTCTAATAATTGAGCTAGAGCTTTGAAATTTTGTACACGCGTATAAGTCCAGTGACAATGCAATATATATAGTATATCTAATATTGTTCTAAATCCAATATGGCGGACGCCCCAAGATGGCAGATTATCTTTTTCTTTACAATCCCCTTGATATGGGTATCAAAAGAAAGGGTTTGACGAGCAGAATACGACAAGCTATGTAACGTCGTTCTAAACCCAATAATTGTTTATTTCCTTATAACTGCTGAACAACTGGTTTTAGAGAAAAAGTTTTTCGACAAAAAATATTTCTCACGATGTAAGGAACAACTTTTGTCCTTAGGTTTTTCAAAATTTTTAATTTGGCTCAGTCAAGACGCTCCCCACTCAGCTCCGCACATACACGATGTGATACGGTATTGGTGCCGTCGGCGGCGGGTAGCGCGGAAGCTGGGCGCAGATCGGGCGGCCGAGGTTTGCTCAGGTTATGTGGGGAGCTGATGGCACAGAACACTAATTGTGCAAGTATAGCTTGCACTTGATCGAATATTTTTTTTTGTAGGGATCCCTCAAAGAAAGGGTGTTGAATCTTTCAGCTAACTTACGAGTTAAGTGAGCCCGAGCGAATTACTGAATAAATTAAGGTCATTCAGCGTGTTATGGTGGGAAAGGAGACATCAAGAAAGCGTTATTTTTCATAAATAAATTTCCAAAATGTACCTATTGTAATTTAACGAAAACAAATCTAGTATCCTAATTATTTTTTTTTCAAATATGGGCTACATTTTAGGGCGTATATATAATATATATATATATATATATATATATATATATATATATATATATATATATATATATATATATATATATATATATATATATATATATATATATATATATATATATATATATATATATATATATATATATATATATATATATATATATATATATATATATATATATATATATATATATATATATATATATATATATATATATATATATATATATATATATATATATATATATAGGGTGTTTCAAAAAACATATGCCATCGCTCAAGGAGAGATTCCCTGTAAGAAACTAAGGCAAGAAGTTTATATAAACATGGGTCCGCAGATGCTTCGTTTCAAAGATACAGGGTGTTAAATTTTTTAATTTTTTTCAGTTTTTCCAAAATATTTTCAAAATGGCTTCATCAATTTGGATGAAATTTACACTGTGTAAAGTGCTTAAATTAAGCAT